>JAHPZR010016486.1:0-24143 GCA_019787425.1 Platygyra sinensis | reverse complement strand
AAAAAAAATATGAATAATTATTTGCGTATCAATAATAGTTGACTGTATCTGGCCCGGAAAATTGGATGTAGATGTCGACAAAGCTCTCAGTGCAATAGTCAGTTAACTGACAACTGAAAAGGGCCCAAAATGAAACTGAAAACTGACAAAACAATAGACAAATAGACAAAACAGATCATAAAATCTCCTGAATGTTAACTATTTGATTAGCAATTTTTTTTCGTTGACGAACCGCACCATTAGAAATAGGAACCTTTCGCATACACGACGGCGACGGCGAGGACGACGCCTAGTAAAAAATGTGTTTCTACTTTACTTTGAAATTTCGCATTTATTGAGATCTACTCAGTGTGTTTGTTGGTATTAAAACACGCCTCAGCTGAATATGCTACGAATGCGTTCAGTTCCAAGAGAAATACGAAAAATTAGCCGTTGTGGTTCACGTTCTCCACAACGCAGAATTTGGTCATTTCACGTTGTTGTTTTGACAGAGCTATTAAACCTTGTGTTTGGTAACGTTCTCGTTGCCGTTGCCGTCGTGTTTTGCGTAAGGTCCCTAATGTTAATGTGACGGAGTGGGATTTCCAGTTTGCAGGAGTTTGTTTTCTGCCATTTCTGATGCAAGATTTTTTTTGTCTTCAATTTTTCCGAATTTTTCGTGGAAATGTATGCAGTAATTTTCTGAAAATTACGGAATTAATTTTTATCTTTAGATTGCAGGGACCAGTCGCAGGGGCTAGTCCCATCGCTGTGCCGAGAAAAAAGAGACTTGGAAGCTGACGTTTCGAGCGTTAGCCCATCGTCGGAGCGAATCGAGGAATTGTGGGTTGTGTGTGGTTTACATACAGAGAGATTCGATGCACTTATCTCCAGGATTGAACGCAAGTATTGTTTTCTTTTCATACTACTTCATATTTGACCAAATTGTGTGTGTTAAGATGACTTTTTACCAATTAATGAGGACACTTTGTGATGCTTGTCATAAGGAATTTGAATCTCATTAGCGTTCAATCCTGGACATATCTGGAAGATGGAGCTACGATATTGGTTGGTGCCTGCAACCTCGTTCCCAGGGCCTTTCCCTGACTTGGGGGCGGACGAGAAAAGACCCTGGGAACGAGGTTGTGGTGCCTGGTAACGTGAAAAACAACAGAATAACTTAGTTGAATGAAAACCTTTAGTTGATAGACCCTTAAAAACTACTTTAGACCTAAGGGAGCGGCTGAGTCTGTCTTTATAGGGAAAAAAGACTTAATACGGTGAGTGTTTCTGAATATAATCTTAGGATTAAAACAACCATAGAACTTATAAATACATGATTTGAGCTGTTGAGTGACAATTTTACTTTGAATACCTAGATAGGGCAAAACAAGGTATCAAAGTAAAATTGTCACTCAACAGCTCAAATCATGTATTTATAAGTTCCATGGTTGTTTTAATCCTAAGATTATATTCAGAAACACTCGCCGTATTAAGTCTTTTTCCCCTATAAAGACAGACTCAGCCGCTCCCTTAGGTCTAAAGTAGTTTATATGGCTAGCTGCTGGGATTGTGATGATTACTATATTTGATAGACCCTATGCAAAAGCGGCTATTCTTTTGTTTGCATTCAAAATAGCCTCACTAACCTCGTTCGATATTTGGAACTCTTTACCTGAGAAAATTAGAAATGAGCCTATTTAACTAATTTTAAGCGCCTTTTGAAAACGGTCTCTTTTTAGAAAATGGATTAGGCTTGTACAGTAATTATTATAAAATAGTTAATTGGTAAATAGCTTATAGTAGTTATAGTTTCTTTTTCTTGTTTGCATTTTTCTTTTTTTCTTTTGTTCTCGAAGATATTAGCTTTTAAGCTACACTTAAATTCGAGGTTAAATAAAGTTATGTTGTTGTTGTTGTTATGTTATATAACAAATTCTTTACAATTTTTGTATCAAAAACCATTCTAGTGAGGCTAATTTAAGGTTATTCCTCACAATTGCACTGCGCATCCTTTCTGCGCATAATTTATGGCATCATTTAGCGCGCTCTCGTGCACGTGCACACTGAAAACATGGCGGATTTGCCTTGACATTGAGCTCTTTCAGTTGAAAAATGGCTATAGCTCACTAACGAGCATGGGCACCCCAATTTTTTTTCCAGTCTTTGTAATCAACTTATCATAAGCTTTGCTTGAGGAAAGACTGATCTGATTCTATTGCTGAAAATTGAATAAATAGCGAAAATAGCAAGTAAACTGTGGTCTTTTCTATTTTGCCCTATGGTAACCATGTCAAGAAATTTGGTTGAAATTTTAATGAAGGATTCAGCTTTCTGTCTAAATCAAACTTAAAAAGTTTATTTGTGTCTGATACAATGCATTGACTCCAGTTTAATGCGTGTTCTCATGAGTCTCGGTCACAAAATTTACAATTATTACTGGGAATGCGTTCTTGTAATAAGCGTTAAATAATGCCAAAATGGGTCATTTTCAATGCCCCAGTGCTCCTTAATGAGTATGGGCACCCCCTTTTTAATTTCAAAATTGAAGTTCTCATATGATAAATATTCAGTGGGCAAAGTTTGAACGAAAATCTATTGTCAGTTTTATTTCAGGGGAATTACCTTAAATACAAACAAAAGAATAATATAAAGGCAGTCATTTTTGCATAGGGTCTATACCGTGAGGATAAGAGGACCGATTTGAAAATTTTGTTCAAGAGTTTAGCGGCTGTGTGATGTCAGTTCCAGGGTACGTACCCTGGTCCAAGAGGCTTTCTTTTATTCTTTATTGGCAAATTTTGCGACGCGAACCGCTTCTTTTATTTTTATTATTATTATTATTATTATTATTATTTATTATTATTATTATTATTATTATTATTATTATAACTTTATTACAATTACAGAATACATACATACAAAACTTACAATTTACAACACTTTGCTAAATAATGAGTTTGTAACAAAAAGAAAGTTAACAACGTATTTTACATTACTCACTTACAGTGCTGCACTTACTAAGAGATTAATAGTTCACAAAGGAAAACTAAGTTTAAACTTTTGTAATTACATGTTGTCTTCGGTCTTTTCGAGTCTTGTCACAAAGAAATTTTTTTTATGAAAAATGAACTTTCTTTACGAAGAGTGTAGAGGTAATTGTACGAGAGTCATCTCCTCGGATAAAGTACTGCTTTCCATACACTCGATTTCTAACTCAAGCATTTTAATATAATTTTCAGATCATTGTTCTACAGTACTGGTGTTGAAGTTTCTCTAGGAAAATTAAACGAATTTACTGATATTGTAATATTAATATTATTATTATTATTATTGTTATTGTTATTGTTATTGTTATTGTTATTGTTATTGTTATTGTTATTATTATTATTATTATTATTATTATTATTATTATTATTATTATTTTATTTTATTATTTTTTTTTCATTGGCACGAAGCTCGGCTCGGCGCTTCAATCAGAGCCTCGCGTCGCAAATTTCCAAATAAAAAGATAATATTAAAGGAAGTCTCTGGGACCAGGGAACAGGGTACGATACTTTACTCTGACAATTCCTCTGTCCATCCAGGTACATAAATGGGAACTAACGAATTAATTTTAACGCTGAGGTTACCCGTGGGCGGCTAGCATCTCATTCAGAGGGTAGTATATATATTCCTAGTCGCTTCATGCCTTTGAATAAGTGCAGCTGTAAAGGTCAACTGGCCTGATACAGGCTTCATTAACGGGGCACCCTTAAAGAATGCCGGGGATACGCCTGCAATGGACTAGTATCCCATCCGGTTGGGGGGGGGGGGGGGGGGGGTAGTAGCCAAACTCCTTGACACTTGTGCCTAAAAGGCTTTGCTTTCCTTGCCTTCGTTTGTCATAAGTTTGATTTCAATTTCTGGGCGAGGAACCGTACCTCGTACCTTTGAACGAACTAAAGAATTGCTGGGACGAATATCCCGGCCATGCGGAGTCGACAAAGCCATTCTCCATATTTTTCGCGTCAAAGCTGTATACGTTATATATCGTCAATAGGTACGTTGTGTAAAAAATCTGGGATGTTCGTTCGCTGAACCATGCGATTCTGATACTTGTGGCAGAGCCACGGCTCCATCTCCCGTTTTCCCGCGCCGTTTAAAGCGAGAGAAAAATCAGCATACGCGATGTAGCCAAAGGCGAGAGGAAAATGCACCAGTATAATAGAAACTAACGCAAGGGAATTAAGAGGCAATCAGTGGTCTCTGAAGTAATACTTTGCCTGTTATGTAAATGATGCATTGAAAACTTAAATGCGCTGGTTTGATACTTTACTGTACTCTCGCTACGTAAGCGCGAGAAATTCACACATTTGATAATGAATTCAAATCAACGACTTAGTTTCCTTTGTCCATGCGCACCTTAGCCAAGTTTCATTTTCAAATTTCTCAACCGACGTTTAGTTCAGTTTGAGCTGTATCCACTCGCGTTAGGATTGCTCACTTCTGCCAAAGCGAGCGAAGGTTTGAAAAGATACAGCGAGCTTTGTTTCGACATTGAGCAAGATCACCATTTCAGGCGAACAAGTTTCGTGAAGCCGCGAGACTGAAAGCTCGCTTGACAAGATTCAAGCATTGCGGGGCTCTGTGGTTCTCACCAGTTCAGGACATTTCAGAACTGTACTGTACTAATCTTTTGTGGCAACCGACGAACAGGATAAATTGTGCTGAAAGATGTAATACGACTTAATTCCTGCTTCACTGGTGAGACACTTAGATACAGTCACAATGTTGAAGTATGCAGAGACAGATAAGAGAGGCAGCGCAATGGAAAAAAGCCTTCTTAGAGGTGAGTAAGAGTTTCTCATTCTATATCATGAATCAGCAAATAGATTGAGCTCTTACTAACCGAGCGCGAGGGACGTACTGGGGAATATGGGCTCGAGGTCGTCGCAGCACGGACCGAGCGAAGCGAAGGTCCGTACAAAAACGACCGAGGGCCAATATTCCCCAGTACGGCTCAAGCTAGCTCGGTTAGTAAGTAGTTTATTATATGGCACTCGAACCATGCTTGCTTTGAACTTGCCGGCTCTCGAAAACCAAAAATACACAGCCGATGACCGTTTCCATGGAAATAGTCCGTATGGCGAAATCCAGTTACTTTATCCGAGGAGATGACTCTCGTACAATTACCTCTACACTTTTCGTAAAGAAAGTTCATTTTTCATAAAAAAATTCTTTGTGACAAGACTCGAAGAGCCCGAAGACAACATGTAATTACAAAAAGTTTAAACTTAGTTTTCCTTTGTGAACTATTAATCTCTTAGTAAGTGCAGTACTGTAAGTGAGTAATGTAAAATACGTTGTTAACTTTCTTTTTGTTACAAACTCATTATTTAGCAAAGTGTTGAAAATTGTAAGTTTTGTATGTATGTATTCTGTAATTGTAATAAAGTTATTAAAAAAAAACTATTAATCTTAACACCTTTTTAGATTAGTCCTTAAATCTCTGATTACTGTGCAGTATACCTACATAACATGCATATCCGTATCGCAACAGTCTACCGATGTTGTGGCTTATAAGGACTCATATTGGAGTGATTCCTGGCCGAAGAAATGTCTCGAAGAGATAAATGCAAGGAAACAGAAATAAATTTGAGAAAACCATCAAGTGAGATGACGAGCGGAAAAGTCTTTCCTGAGACCAGCCTGGACGTCTCTGCACAAATCAGGTAACGATAGCATACGTAAATAAGGACAAAGGTGTCGACTTGCTTCTTAGAAAAACCCGAGATCAGCGCTAAGTCGAGCTGATAAAACATCCGTTTTGAAGTTGGAGTGATCGCAGACGGTAATCATGCAGTCCTAAGCTGGGTGGAGAGTTTCGTGCGCTCTTCTCAGTGCTTGTTCTACTTTCCTGTCCAGAGGGGTGGTTGCAGTCGAGAAGTCGACTAGGTCTTCCGTGCCGTGTAATTTGGAACCTATCTTGTTGGACACAGCACGCAGCTATCATGAGTGCCATGCGACAATCCACTGGAAACATGAGTCCGGATGGAGTGTCGGAATAAGGTGGTTGATATCCAATCGGGCCTGTAACTCACCTCAGCGCTTCTGGCTCATATGGACCCCCCGAGGGCTGTGTCTGTATTCAAGCTGGGGTTGCGGGTTGTCGTTTCCGTTTTTTCTTTTTTTGCAGTCAAAATTCTGCAAGAATGAATTAACACTTGATCTGGGTTTTCCGAGAGCTAGTTGTACTATTCTCAATAAGTTGGAGGGAGGACGTGAAATGTGGGCACAACATCCGATCGAATGCGTGATCAACCACGTCCTGTTGGACTATGTTGTACTATGTAAAGCAATGGGTAATATCAAATTATGTATGGTCCTGTAGGACATGGTAAGGTTTTGAATGACGATGTACTCTAAAGATATTTTCTTTGTGTTGCTATCAGGAAGATGTAGGCCCATTGAGGGCTGTAGTCTTTGCAGGCGTGAAAAATAACTAGCTCTCTGTGAGTATTTCTAACTTTTAACTGGGATTATACGAAGTTTATTCCACACTCAATCAAAGCCTGTAGATGTTTGAATCCTGCAAATCCAAGTGCGCACAAACGCATTGTAGACCTGGAAATGAATACAGAAACTCGCTGACTGTATCATTCATTATTTACTCGTCCGATCTTTAGAAACCTTCGGAAAACAACGGATCGACATCTTGGATAACCACTGAGAAAAAAAAAGGAACGTGGTCAAATATCTTCGGCCATCCGACTAATTCAGCAAATTGGGCACTGTCGAAGATGTTAATCTTTGGAAATCCGCCTAGTTCGACGAAAAGAGCATCTTTAAATTTGGTTATCTTTGGTAACCTCAGGGATAATCGAACATTGTTGAACATCTTCGGAAATCCGGCTCGAGCCCTGTCAAGGCATGCGCAGAATATCTTCGGAAATACGACATCTAATTGAACATCTTTAAGAAGTCAAATTTGCAATTCGGCTTATTCGACAAATAGAACAATCAATTTCGGTAACCCGCGAAAGTCCGAGTAATTCGAAAAAATCTAGTACTCCCGAAGAAGACAATCCTCGGGAATTCGACTAATTCGGCAAATGAAACATCTTCGGCCGGTAACAAGTCGAACAGTGTCTAACATTTTCGGCAATCCACTATTTCGAAAAGTCGAGCCCTGTCGAAGCGTAATAGCTAAATAATCTTCGGAAATGCGACCAATTCCGCGAAAAAAACGTCTGGTAACCTCTAGGAAAATCGAACTTCATTTTTCGAACATTTTCGGTAATCTGACCATTTCGGCAAGTCGAGCACCGTCTGTCGCTTTCGAGTGGTATACCACGGAGTATCCCACGAGACACTTGCACTTTCTTGGTATACACACGAGCCTTTAACGCTTGCTTGTGCTTATACCGAAAAAAATTCAAACGTCTCGTGGGATATAATTATTCCATAAGCGGTCACTGTTCCGCCATTTTGTTACTTTCCAGCAATAAAATTCGTATATTATCCATGTCATCTGGAGCTCTAGTGGTGTGATTATAGTCCTTCATCCCACTCTGTGGTTGCTCAGCACCAGATACCAGTCAGGATATTTTTCATTATTACTCATTCGAAATATATATATCCCCGTTTCTGATTGGTTAAAACCACACGCATAATTCACCATAACCAGCTGCTGTTCACCAAATTAATTTGGAAAGAATCTTCGTCATATTGAATCAATGTCGTCAAAAGTGCAGCTCGCTGAAAATTATTAAACCGATAACGTCAAAAGTGCAGCCAGCTGCAGATTACTGAACCGTTGACCGAGAAAACCTAGGGACGAGATTGTGTTATTTTTGGTGAGCAGAAAAACAAAGAGCGAAATGGCGAAACTCCTTTAAGAACGGGGAAATATTTTGAATGAATAATAAAGCAATTATTGAATTCGGCATTCGCAGGATATGAAGAATTCTGCAGATCTCAGAGGGTGTTATCCACCTCGGCCTTCGGCCTCTGTGGATAACACCCTCCTTGATCTGCAGAATTCTTCATATCCTACTCAGCCTCATTCAATAATTGCTAATTATAATCCATCAAATTTTCTCGCTCGCGCACGATTGGGCTACATACCGTGTCACTTAACCTAATATCCCCAGCTAAAACTGAGGAATATCCGATATATGTTCCCAATTTTCAAAACTGCGCGCATTGCGAAAAAAATTTGGAGGATAATAAAGACAATAGCCTCCACTTGGGGCGAAAATATGCTAGGATATTTGTCCTTGGACATTATATTATCTCTTCCTCGAAGCTCACAGTTTTCCTCGAGCTACGCTCTAGGAAGACTGTTCGCTTCTCAGAACAGTTGATGACAGCGCACAAACATCCTAGCATATTTTCGCGCCAAATGGAGGCTATTGTTTATATAGCCTGAAATGCCAGTCATCTCCGCCCGCGCCCTCAGCTTAATTCCCGGGCGATTAGGCTGAAGGCGGAAGATGACTCACACTGCTGGCCAACCTTTCAGCATTCTAGGAGACCCAGTCCCAGTGCGGGGAAACGCGATATTTTCGGGCGAAAGTTCACTTTTTGATGTAAACTTCGCTCGAAATATCGGGCCGACCTGCCTCTGGGTCTCCGATGACCTTTCAGCTACAGGTACATGTTCCAAGCAACGAGAGTGCAAAGCCCCTTGAGCCGACTGTACGAGAGGATGAATAGCAGTTTCCTTCTAAAATTCAAGATGGCGGATGGTGAGTATTGTCGAGTGTAGCCTCCCACGCAGACGGTAGGAGGCTATGTCGAGTGGGGCCTGTCAAAAATTCGCTGCTTGCACAAAGAATACCCGCCCACTTATTAGCATCTCATTGAATAAGAATAGCAACTATTGTTATATTCCTCGTTCTTCAAAGCAAGCGACACATGTTAATGGACGGGTATTCTGAAGTTGCTCCCTTAAATTTTTGAAAATTTAAGGTGGCTCTGAACCCCCTTAGCAAGATTTTTTTTAAACTTTGCAATAAGTTGCATCTTATCATGCTGATTACAATTCGATAATAAAAAATGGGGGTCACCGAGCTCGTTTTTGAGTTATAAGTGCTTAAAGCTAAAATTAAGGGTTGCAGGTCATTGTTGCTATGGTAACCTATTGTGACACAGAATTAACAGCAACTTGTTCATCGATGATTGGGCAGTTTGTTAATACCATGATTGTGGCATTAACGGGATAAAGAGTGGTTATAATGACCCATCGAACTTTATGTCTTGGAAAGTACTGGAAACTTAGGTACCATCCACCTTAAATGTTTGTCACAATTATTTGGTTATTAGGCCTCAAGTTACTACACTATGAATCAGACTATTAGAGCAACTCTTCTGCTGTCATCTGCAGATCTTCCTGCGAAAGCTCTTATGGCAAACATGAAACAACACCACGGAGAACAAGGTTGCATGACCTCACTGACCGGTGAGGTAAACAAATTTTAAAAACGAATATAAAGAAGAAGGCTTCATCTGTGGAAGGGGGGGGGGGGGGGGGGAGTTAGTGTTTTACATTTGGTAGAGAGAGATCAAATTTGTTATCGGAATATTTACAGTATTCAGGCCACAGGATGAGTGAACTGGTGACACCCATCTTTCTCCACCCTACCTCATGTCAACCCAGTGAAAATCACTGCCAGTAGAACAGAGTAGTGTCTTCAAGAATGTTTTGTTACAGCAGTGCTGCCTTGATCATAATAAATGGCTAATCTTTGTGTTACCTCTTTATCTGTCCAGGTTGGCATCCTGGATGTTGACTTGTGTGGACTGAGCATTCCAAGGATGATGAATGTAGAGGGAAGAGATATACACCAGTGTTCTGCTGGGTAAGTCATAACATAAATAATCAAATTGACTGAAGCCATTCGATGAGAGCTGTTCACTGAATCATGGATATACGTGTATTCTAATTTACACTGTGTAACAACACTTATATTTGCTTTTTATATGCATCAGTAAAAGTGTGAAGTCCTATGAACTAATGTGGCTCATACAGGATGACTTCTTAAATTGACTTCAAGTATTGTAGCTTCTCCTGTATGGCATGCTGGTCTGTCAGGAGCCATTACCCCACTTCTTTGGAACTTTTGTCGCAGTAGGGATGCACAATGCAATACTGAGGAATCACCTTAAAACAACTTTGTTTGGCGATCCACTGCACCACACTGTCAACAGTCTGCAATGTGCTTTTTTTAATAATTTTTAACATGGACAAGACTCTGTACAGACATTTTGATGTTCCTGTAGACTTCCTTCAGTTTTTATGTGGTATTTTTTAGCAGCAATCAAGCACTTTCTATTGGATATGTGTTGGGGTGACGTGGATAACCAGATTATTGATACACCTCCAGGTATGATGATGACAATGTAAGATGCTATTTTAGAGGCTTGCCCGGTTGTACTTATTTGTGAATTACATGTACAGTGGCCCAATGGTGAATGTTGTACAATATAGGTCAAAAGGCCCGAGTGTATTCAAGGCCTGTTTATGAGTCCTTGTTTAAGAATGTTTTCTTAGGTGAGACTTGACTTGAATGCTTCTCATCACATAGAAGGAGAAATGAGTATTGATCAACAAATTGAACTACAAAAATACAGGATTCTAGGGGGTATTTAGCCTGTGAACGCAGACGTATTTCCGGCTGTTGGTTGTCTCCGCCGATCCGCTTTTTAATTTGGAGGAACCAGTGACAGCCTGAAATATGTCTACGTTCACAGGCTAGGGGGTATTCAGCACTAAATGTAGGCTAGCTGACCCATTAAGGAGATTAAGGGTGAGGTAACAATGCTCAATACTAGAAGACAGGATTACACCTCCCCTGATTGGAGAAGATATAAGTACTATTTATTGTAAACTTTGCTGATAGAACATGACAATAACAGTGCACATTCATTTTGCAGTATGCAGTGTAATCCAATCATTATTGCTCTTTTGTAAGATTGGTTTTGTTCAATCCAAGGACATCTGATGACCAGTGTGCAGTAGTAGAAAATCTGCGACATTACAATCCAGATGGAGCTATTTCAACTACTCTTAAGGTATGCATCAGGTATTTATAATAACCTTTCTATAATTGAATGGCTTGGTGCAAGGCAGGCGTAAGTGACTTTTTTGGGTAATTTTTTTTGTTTCCTTCAAAAGTGCGTGAGTTTTTGCATTGTGCTTTTCAATAAGTTGTAAAACATTCCCTTGTATTTTTTCGGCTGGTTTGCACTTTGCTTCTGAGAAAAACGAAGTCAAAATATGGAAGCGTGCACAATGAACGCATGACAAAGCGGAACAAGAGCATTTCAGCCAAAAAAAGATACAGGAGAATGTTTTTCTACTAAATTGAAAAGCACATGCAAAAATTCAGGCACTTTTGAAGGAAAAAAAGTTTTACCCGAAAAAGTCACTTACGCCTGTCTTGCACCAAGCCATTCAATTGTTGTCAATCATTAGTAAGCCTTACATGTATTTGGATTTCAGAAAGTTTACGTTCACTTACTTTGTGCTTTATGACTAGACTGTTCACAGTCCCCTATTTTTCCGTGCGATCGTAGATGTGGATCTTGGTCCCTTAAAGGAGCACTGTCATGAGAGTTTTGCTGTTTTCAGCTTCATTCTTTGCTAAAATCTTTACCAGGTACCTTTACTCCTTCCCAAAATAGTCAAATGGACTAGAAGAAACATCAAACGAATGGTGGCTCAGAGAGCAAACCATAATGAATTTCTGGCAATATTTTCAAGGAATGGCTCTAGAATTTGAAAAAACTGGCACGTTTTTTTCAAATTTCAATCCATTTCTCTCCTCGCCATGCTAAGTGCTAGGCGGCAATAAATGGTTTCGGTGTAGTGATAAAGTCCTAGATAACAAAACTGCATCATTATTTTTGGGTTTCCATTGATGCAGAACATATTTTGGCATTGTAAAATGACGCTAAAATACCGTGACAGTGCCCCTTTAATGCGAGCGAAATTGGGGGAGAGTACAAAATGCCCGTGGGTAGAGGTGGTGCAGGGCACGGCCGGCAGAAAAAATAGGGAGACTGTAACAGCTTCACTCTGTCTCGTGTTCAAGGGGCGTGGCCTAATTTTGGCACCTCCATTGATCAAATCAATTAACAATCTCTTCCCTGGAAAAAAAGCCTGTCAAATCAGGGAAATATGATATCGATTACGTGTTGCTGTACAGTTTTGAGACATTTTGATTAAGGGTCTTCAAGTTAGGATTGCTCATGAATTCAATGCAGTTACTAAGTTGAGTCGAATTCATGCAGGAGCAAAAGTCTCCCCTCTGACTGCAAGAAAGCGACAAAGCCCGCAAATTCAGATGCGTGCTGTGTTTGTGGCGTTAATTTCAGTCGCTGATTACGGCTGAAACAACAAGTACCGGTACATTTCGACCGGAAATCTATTTAAGAATTACTGTAAGATCTCTGAATGGGCTGGAGATAGCAAAATTCGCCTAGCAATTCTTTCGAAAATACATCGCGGTGTTGAAATGGATACAGCCCCACGAATGAGAAACAGCCTCTTTTTTCTCGTACTTTAACACCAATCCTCCAAGACTTAAGAAGCAAAAAAATTAATCAAAACAGTCTCCAGAAAATTCTTCCGAAATCGATGCCATTTCAGCCTGAGCCGCGAAGTGATAAATGCCACTTCCTGTCACTCGAGTTGTCATCGCTCTGATGAACTCTATTGTCCCTCGACCAATCAGGTGTTGCCGTTGCTGGAGCAACTAACTCCCTGAACGTGAGACGGAGTGAAGCAGTTACAGTCTCCCTATTTTTTCCGCCCCCTCACCCCACAGTATTAACCCCACCACCCCTACCATTTTGTTCTCTCCCCAGTTTCACTAGCATTAAGAGACCGAGATGGCGGCCCAGTCAAACTGAATGATCGACATCTACGATATGGTCTCACGGGAAAATAGGGGACTGTGTACAGTCTACTTTATGACTGATACATTGTTGATTTAGCCCTATCAGCATTGAAGAAAGGCCAACCTTTCACTAACTATTTACAGGCATTTTGCCTAATAGTCCATCAATTCAGGTGGAATTGGGTCCAATCATTGCTTAGCCAAAACTTAAGATTAGTTTAGTATTCAGTTCATTAGAAAAATTGGTCTCCAGTTTTGAAATTTGAGCCTTCATTTTTTCCCCTGTCCTTAAAGAAAAATAAAAGCAGTTGTTCCTGTGCATGGGGTAATTATCCATCTTCAATTGCTTATATAATAACAGACTGAAATGTTCCGTTTTGCACAAAATTAGCCAGAATGCACTACATGTGTGTTATATTTAACATTTTGATGGATTCCTGTTGTTCCTCAGGGTGTGGCAGTGTCTAATGTCAGAAGAGAATTTAATGTTCTGCAAGAAAGTTAAAATCCCAAACCTTTGAGAGTTGGAGAACATGAGAGGATTTGTCTATTGTCATTGAAGTGGAAGTGTCATCCTCCTTAACAGATCTATGCTCTTTGGAGGAAACACCCAAGGGGAATACTCTTTACATAGGCTATATAGGTTTGTGTTGTGGGAAGGGCATGCTTTCAAGGTTCTCAATCCTTAACAAAGGTGTAAGTTTTCCCTGTGTTCACAGTGGGATCCTTAGCTAGAGTACCTACCTCAATTGTGTCTGCTAACAATGTAGTGCATACATGTATTAACAACTGGCTAGATGGAAAATATGTTTCACGCTAATAGGCCCTTTGCATGACCCGGTCACATGGTACAAAATTAAATATACTCAGGTGAGAATAGTTGCGCAGTGGGACTTCCAAAACAAAGGCAGGAGCATTGTTTTGAAAGTCCCACTGTGCAACTTGCTCACCAGTATATTGTATGTAATTTTGTACCATGTGACTGGGCCGTGCAAAGGGCCTATTGATGCTGTTAAACTTCCAGTGTCACAAAATTTCACAGCTGACCCATTCCTCAGTTTTTGTTTTTTCCTTGAATTGGATGTCAATTTTTTTTCACTTTGGATTTTAAATATGATATCCATTTCTTTTACTCAATCATCCTTAAATAGGACCAGGGGTTTAAGACCTTTCGCTGTACATACACCTATGGTACCTGGGAAGAATTACTGCCTGACAATTCTATGCAAAATACATGCGTGAAGGAGGCTATTCCTTCATATGATATTGAAAAAACTTATGTATTTAAAACACTTATAAGGACTTGTTCTATTTTCGACTGTTAGAATGTACCACCGCCTTCAAAGTAGTAATAAATAATATTCCACTTTTCTTTTTTTAGGGTTGCATGCACAAAATGTGTTTTTGCAAAAGGAGGAGGTGAAGCCTTGGCAAAGAGCTGTGATGCTCCATTTTTAGGAAAAAATACTCATTGGTGACTAAGTTGGTGGTTCTAAAGAGGCAATCTAGATAATGTTTCGTGGAAAATGGTCTTTTCACCATTTACTGCACTTGGCTTAGTTTATATTAGACGTATGAAAAATAAAAAAAATATATATTGTGCAGTGAAGTATACAATTTGTCTGGAAATGCAAATGTGTCATTTGCTGGAAGCCTAAGGAATATAATGTTACAGTAACTAAATTCTTTGTTGTGTCAAGTTTATTGTATAGCAGAACATATTGTTTGTAATCTAGTCTAACGGTCGGTCATTACAGTGAATTGCAGAAAATTGTCATTGATTTGATGTGTTCAATTTGACATTGAAATTACATGTAGTCAGTTTCCACAGAGAGTCTTCTAGCAATTTCTTACTTTCAGATCTTGAAAGAATAATTTTTATTCTTTGTTATTTTAAATATGTAGGTTCTATTCCACTGGATCCCAGTCTAATGCAATCCTTAGAAGATACCCAAGCCTTTATTGACTTGTTTCCTAACTCACCAGCAACAAATTCAGTGGAATTGTGATCACTTCCAAACTGTTACAAATGGAAAGCAATGAAGATCAGTGATTGAAGGAACAAGGAATTTTTCAAAAAATGGTTGTTGAGCATGTGGTATTTAATATACAGCTGGTTTGGTGTGACTGAGATGGCAAAGTGATCAACCACTGGATTCTCCTTACCGTGCTAATTTTTTATCAATCAAATCAGTCAGGATGAGAATTGTAACAATCATCAACTGGAAGATAATCATTGTCTTGAATGACCAACAAATTCTCAGAACTCTGATGTGAAGACAAATGAGGGACAGTGAAGGAGAATTAATGGTTTGAACACTGTACTGAAAATGGTGAAGGATGTGAAGTCTGTTAAAATATATATGCTCCTTTACAAAACTTCAATTCAAGCTTGTGTCTTGGACTGTGAGCTCTCAAATGTTGCCTGCCCTGGGCAAGTCTTGATTTACTTAATATTTTGAATTCTTAATTAGTTGGAGGATGATCCTTGGGCCTTTGCTTATTGGGCAAGTGGAAATGAATCTACTTGTCCTGGACAACTGGACAGCACTTTTTTACAAGCCCCGGACTCTAGTCATTAAGGAAGAGAACATAGAAAAAAATTAATGTCTTCACCCCTCTATGGATGTTTTAGCCACATTGTATTGTTGTGGGCATATATGAACCAAACACAATAGCTTCCTTCACATACTTTTGCTTAATGAAGCAAGAAAGTATGATTACAGAACAGAATCTGATTTGGGAAGAGCTTCATGTGAATTTTTCCTTCGATACATGGTTACACGGTTTGTGCGACTTCAAGACTTGCTTTGTCTGTGACTTCTTCAGTTGGTTGCCAGTAAAGATTTGAATTTGGGATGACCTCATGTAACCATGCACAAAAAATATACCTTGATACAGAATAATAACAGCTGACAACAATAACCAGATAGAAACAATATAATAAAATAGAAATAAACAAGTAAACAAATAAATAAGTAGAAATAAAATAAAAATTAATAGGTTAAAACATGTGGTATCAAGGTATAATATACTTCATGCCTGGCTACATGAGGTCATCTTGGATTTAAATCTGTCATGGGGACCAAATTAAGAGGACGTCATAAATGAAACTAGTTTTGTAGTTGTATATATTAGTGTTACTGTGTGTTGAAATAAGATTTGAATGTGGTTTTTCCCTATCAAGATGACACGTTTAATGATTACATGTATAGTGATTTTGACAAGGAGACTGTTACAGAAATCAGAAAAAAATTAAATTTTGAATTCTTTCCTTATTCAAACAGTTGCAGATTTTGCACATAACCAATAATAAGCCCTGAGGTTCTTTGCTCAGAAACTTAATATGAAATGTTGCAGCTGAAGGGTCAATAAAAATGGAAATAAATAAAACTGGTAGTGCTTCAGTTTTTTGTTTGGTATTTTGTGATTGTTAAGGTTGGCACACACAAGGGGACTTACAGTAAGTACCTGTGACTAGGCCCTACAAGTAGACCCCTGAAGAGTTAACACAAGGGGACTGGTTGCAGGGACTTGTCTCATAAACAGTTCACACAAAGTGTTTTCAGGAATAGTTGCAGGACTTGTCCCAAAATTCAAACTGGTTGAATTCGTGTGGACAATCCCTTTTACTTGTTCCCCAAAATGCTTCAAGTGAACTGTTTGTGGAACAAGTCCCTGCAACCGGCCCCTTTCTTTAACCCTTTACACCCCAAGAGTGACTTATAGATTTTACTCTGTCTAACACCAGACGATTTTACTCGTCAAAGGGAGGCCCCTTGGGGCTTAAAGGGTTAACTCTTCAGGGGACTAATCACAACGACTAGTAAGAGGAATTAAGGTAATTCCCCTGAAATGAAACTGACAATAGATTTTCTTTCAAACTTTGCCCACTGAATATTTATCATATGAGAACTTCAATTTTGAAATAAAAAAGGGGGGTGCCCATACTCATTAAGGAGCACTGGGGCATTGAAAATGACCCATTTTGGCATTATTTAACGCTTATTACAAGAACGCATTCCCAGTAATAATAGTAAATTTTTGTGACCGAGACTCGTGAGAACATGCATTAAACTGGAGTCAATGCATTGTATCGGACACAAATAAACTTTTTAAGTTTGATTTAGACAGAAAGCTGAATTCTTGATTAATATTTCAACCAAATATTTTGACATGGTTACCATGGGGCAAAATAGAAAAGACCACAGTTTACTTGCTATTTTCGTTATTTATTCAATTTTCAGCAATAGGAATCAGATCAGTCTTTCCTCAAGAAAAGTTTATGATAAGTTGATTACAATGACTGAAAAAAAAGTTGGGGTGCCCGTGCTCGCTGGTGAGTTATAGCCATTTTCCAACTGACAGCACTCAATATCAAGGCAAATCCGCCATGTTTTCAATATGCGTGTGCACTCGGGCGCGCTAAATGACCCCATAAATTATGCGCAGAAAGGATGCGCAGTGCAATTGTGAGGAATAACCTTAACATGGGGATGCCAGATTTGCAATTTCATTTTTAATTTAGTTGGTTAGTGCACAAGCGTGACAATACAAGATAGAGTTAATTTGTGAATTAAGAGGTAGCAGCACTCATGATCAGTGGACATAAGGTTAATCCAACAAGTTTGTTTGGTTGCGATCGGTACAGCAAAAAAGTAAAACAACTTATGTAAGAATTTGTTTTACCTTAGGAAATGTGATATCAAACCCACTTTTATCAAGGTTTGATATTAAGGTGATTCCACAGAAATAAAATTTACCAATGAATTTTTTTGAAACTTTCCCTAAATGTTTCCTACCAAGCACTGTTTCGAAAAATACAATAAAAATGATATGCCACCATTGTCTTTCAAGAGATGTTATGGGCCAATCTTACCCCATTTATGCCTGTACTTGTACTAATCACACACGCCATTCATCGGTCCACGTTACATTTTGCGGTAGCACGGAGCATACCGTAAACACCAGCGTATAAGCCGCACTCGCAGATTTAAGCCGCACCCCAAGTTTGGGAACTCAGATTTTGAAAAAAAAATTGAAAAGAAATTAAAATAAATCGAAAGGAGTCTTGAGAAAGATGTCAGTTAATTAGAAAACACAAAGAGATCACACGCTGAAAACGCTTGGGGCAACACTGAGTTTATTGAGAACAAGCACGGAAGAAAAGAATAAAATAAACCCCACGGCGGGGGAAGGGTGGGTAAAACAAACAATGAGAGGCCGCCAATGACCTTTGGAACATCAGGAGATAAGTTGAACCAGGAGAAACTTGAAACTGCCTACAGACATGACTGCAGACAAAAGGGAGTGTCTTTCTCAAGACAATTAAGGCATGGCTCTTTCACTATTGCACCCAAAAATTAGAGGGCTGGTCTAACTTCTAAGGCAAATCTCGTCATATTTAGCTGGATGATATATGCAAATTATGTCATGTGACTTCTGATGGCCAAAAACTTCCGAAAATTGGTTGAGCGAAAATGGCACCAGTTTACATCAAGAGTCATTTATCCCGAATGCACCCAAATAGCTCCAAAGGTTACCTGAGCAAAACAACTGTGCCCAGACTTCGTTAATTTTTTCATTAATTAATTAATAAATGGCATTTTGTACTAGAACCCAGTCCCCCAGTAAAAGTAGATTCTTAATTTAAATGCTTTTATTTTAAAAAATCTCAACAAGTCGGGGCACAGATATAAAGTACCTACTAGTCTTATCATTATAAAGTTAATGGCAGTTTCCTAGATACTGTAAAAAGTGGTACCATTCTGCTAAAAACAAATTTGAACTTAAAATAGCCTAGGTGGGTCACATGACCTAATTTGCAGATATCATCCAGCTAAAATATGACAAAATTTGCAAGCCTATTAGTCTAAAAAAGTTTTAGGTTGATGTGGTTAAAGCCTTAGGAGATATACCCCCCCCACCCCACCCCTAATTTTTGGATGTAATAGGGAAAGAGAACTGCCTTAATTGTCTTGAGTTCTAATTACACGCTGTGACAAGGTCAAAACCACCAATGTACATTCATTGTTTCCTCTGAAAGTTTCTAATTGAACGGGCCAACCCGCACATTAACTAACATTTAAACAGAGAATACTATAACTCTTACCTATAATTAATTTTAAGCTCTGTAATGGACAGGTATGAAAATCCGACTTAGATATAAATTTGATCTTTCTCTGGTACTTTTGATCCATTATTTTTCATTATGTTGACTGTTTCTCAACAGTATAAAATACGGACTGCGGACTACGGGTATAAAACACATACTCAGGTATAAAACGCAGACTAAGCATAATACGGACTGGGTATAAAACGTGGACCGAGCATTACGGACTTAGTATAAAACACAAAGAAAGGTACTACATTGAATACATTCTCGCACAAACGTTTTTATAAATTGAAGCTATTTGTATAAATTATAGAAGTCTGATTTCCCGAAAGTGCCCGCTCACACAGGTTTAACCATACTTGATTGCCAAAAAAGAAACAGAAGACACTGAAAGTCACAAAACTGACGAGCTGTATGAATTTTCGAATGATTCAAGCCATGATTAAATGTTTTGGAAGATCAACAGTCCAGAGAATTGAGGAGAATTCGAACGACATGTCCCGCTGTTCATTTGTACGATCATGTATTAAATAAATACACATGAATACGTCACGGCAAAATGAGGAACAAAAAGTTGACAAATGGAAGAAACGACATTACACAAGGATGGCAGTTTTGCACGCTTAATATCGTCTTGGAAAAGGAAGGGGAAAAAAAGAAAAAAAAAGTTCTTACAACACTGGGTATTGATCGTATTACTAAGTACTTTTCCTGCCGAACAGGGCTTAACTTTCTTGAGCAGACGAAACATGTTGCTGTCCTTGTGGTATAGTGAGTCCAAGGTGAATGCATTTTTTTAAATTTTAAATTTTAAATTTCTTAAAGATAAGAAAATCAACAGAAAAGGTATTAAAAAGAGAAAAAAATATCTGATACTGCATGGCTGTGAAGGTAGAGAACAAAAAGTTAGAGGAATATGAAAATGAAACATATTACTTGCTTTGGTGATCGGACAAGTGGCACTTTCGAAATAATTGCCTCGGTCTCTCGGATGAAGATAATTCGGTCTCACGGACCAATAACTTTGTGAATGTGAATGTGAATGTTTTCAACAGCGTTACATCTCCTCATGTACTGTCTTACCGGAAATTGAAACGTTGCAAGAAAAGAAGAATTAATAAATGAAGCGATGCAGATGATGCATATATAGGAAGTCAAACAGATGCATGTTAAATGTAGCACCAAGAAAACACTTGAAAACACTTTAGACCACCCATGATGCCGAGTGCAGGGTGCACGGAAACACCACTGCAAGATCATCTGTGTGGAGCTAAGCGCCTTAGACATTAAGAACTGGAGGAGTAATCACGAACGCCTGAGTGATAAAAACATGTCAATTCGCCCTTGTTTTTCTCTAGACTGAGATAAAAGAGACTTTCAGTTTGCACAAGGAATGCTGCAAAGTCTTTCTCAAAAAGACCATTTGCCATTGCCTACAAATCCACGATACGACCAGGAAATCTTTTTTTTTTCAAGAAATTAGATTTCTTGTTTTAGCTAGAATACCAATGATTTAAAATGTGAAAAATATCCACCTTTTTCTCAATGTCTTTGTGCCCATCGTGCTTGTGCTCATCCATCTTTACAGGCCCGGTGAGAATTTGTGATGTCACAATGTCACAATTATGTGGTTACGGGTGCAAGTTCAGGCAGCCATAGCAGAGATCAAGGCTGTCTTTTTTTAACTTTTTCATTTATTTTCTTACTTTTTTTTCTCGTTTCAGTCATTTTGCTTTGGATGGGCAATGAAAAATGATTCATTATGGCAAGACACAACTCTATTTAAAAGTTAATTATCAACACATGGCAACTGATACACTGTATTATACAGTGAGGGGTTGATGCTCACCATCCATAGTCTCCTCTCTGCTAGGACTTTCTTTGGATTGGGTAATGCTTTAATCCCTCATCCAGCCCCTGATCCTCATCCATTACCACTAAAACAGAAATTCAAAGCATCATTATTAAAGACAAAATCACACACTCAGTCAAATTGTTAAAGTTAGACTGACTGTTTTAAAAATATTACACACAGGCTTGTAGAATAAAAGCTGTTCCCAAGTAAAGGGAAATTTAGAAGAAAACAAAATTCAATCACACAGAAACAACAGCAAGAGTATGACTATCTTACCAAGACCTGGGTTTTTAAAATCTATTGACAATGAAACCAAAACAGAACAGACTGAATCTCTAGTGGCTGAAAGTTTATTAATTAGCTCGTGAGAATGGCAATGTTCCTCATACAAGAGCTGGCACATGGAGATAATGGCAAAGCCACCAAATGAAGACCTAATGAAGACATGAAAAGGCAATGTGTCATGTGTCTCTGCTATGTACTAATTGTACAAACAGCATAGAAAAGGAAACCTGGGCAAGGACTTCTTGAATGAACGTCACCTGATGACGATATGCACTGCATGTCTACAATACATTGCTTCATGACAAACAGCTTTAAGTATGCCAGTCGATAATGGAAGAAAAGAGGAAAGGAAGGTATGAATCTTTTCTTTCAAATTATTGATTCATGAGCCACCTTAAATTTTCGAAACTTTAAGGTGGCACTGAACCCCTTTTGAGGAATTTTTTGTAAACTTTGCAAAAAGTTGCTTATCATGCTGATTACAATTCGATAATAAAAATAGAGGTCACCGAGCATGTTTTTGAGTTATAAGCCCTTAAAGCTAAAATTAAGGGTGTTTTTAGCAGGTCATACTGTTGCTATGGTATCCTACTGTGCTACAAAATTAACAGCAACTTGTTCCCCGATGATTGGGCAGTTTGTTGCAAGGCATAACTAATCGATGATATCAATGACATCAATGAAATCAATGTGTAATCAATAGGTAATCAATAGGTAATCAGTTGATTAGTCATTGATTATTGCCAATGATCAATGAGTAATCGTTGACTAATTGATAGGCCACAAAATTTTTGGTCATCGATTAGTCATCAATTGCATCGATTAGTCATTGATTGCAATGATTAGTCATTGATTTTCATCCATTAGCTCAGAGGCCAAAAAATCTGAACTTGTACAAATATTCAATACTCAAGCTGGTTATGTAACTGCTGTTGTCGGATGTTTCCCTAAGCCAAAGCAGTTTTACTTTGCTGACAAACACCCACCAAAAAAATCGATAACCACGTAGTCGATTCTTGCCAGCGTACTTGCTAATTTCATTTTCAGACTGGTTGGTCACTCTTCAGTTGTTTTCAATTGTTATTAAATAGAAAGTTGGCTAAAGTGAAATATTGCACAATAGGCTAGTTTCGAATTGTGCAGAAACAAAAGAACAGAGTCGAGGTTCAGGGAATAATTTGCATTTTCCTTTGTATGAACAATACAAATGCTAATATTCCCTGAACCTTGACTCTGTTCTTTGTTTCTGCACAATTCGAAAATAGCCTATTGAGAGTCATCTGTATTTGTGATTAGCACTTTGCGTCTCACATTGTCAACAGGAACTTCAGATCAAGGAAAAATGAGTCTAACACAGATAAAAGAATCACCAACGAAAACAAATGGTACAAAAAAGCAAGAAAGTGTCTTTCATGCCCAGTATAATGGTTGATGAGTTATCAATGGGTTACAATGAATAATCAATTACATCAATGAGTAATCAATAGGCCACAAAATTTTTGGGCTTCGATTACTCATCAATTACTCATTGATAATCGCCAATAATCAATGACTAATCAACTGATTACTCATCGATTACTCATTGATTACCAATTGATGTCATTGATCATCGATTAGTTATGTCTGGTTGTTGATACTACATGTATGATTTTGGCGTCAACCAGTATAGAGTGGTTAATTATTGACCCACCAAACTCTAAGTCTTGAAAAGTACTGGAAACTGTTTTCAGCCACCTTAAACCATTGTAATGGGATAAAATGATAAACTGAGCTGTTTATTTTCTTTTTACAACAGTTAAGGGCTGCACAATTTCACAAAAGCAACAAAGGTCATCTCGTGATCACGTCGGACAGGAAAAAAAAACGTTTGTAATATTTCGAACAGACGTCAATGTGGAAGCAACAATAACAGTGACAGCCATCAAACATGAACAAAAAAAAAAAAAAAAAAGAAATTGAGAAAAAAAAACTTGGAACTTAATTGGCTCGAACCTGACTCGTGACTCGAACTTGACTCGTGTGGTGAATAAACTCATGTCTGGGCACAACATTGTTGTACAAACCTGGCCAAACGATTACAACATGATGCAACATCCACAATTGTTGCATGAAAAGTTTGGCAATTTTGAAATTTGGGCCAACAACACTCAACATGTTGCAACACATTGCCAAACAGGGTGGCCAAGTGCGCACAACTTGCTGTGACCAATGATGATAAGATATGTTGTGTTGAGAGGTTGCTATCACCTTGCAGCTCTTATAAGGTCTCATCAGCTGATTGGAGACCACCCTTGAGGTTTAACAAAGAACAAACAACAGAAACAATCACCTTAAAAGCCCTAAGACAAAAGGGATGCGACTCTATCCTCGCCAATGTTTAGAGCATGTAGGAGCTGCGAGGCTACCGCAAACAGCATTATACAAAACATTACAAAAAGCTCCTTACCAACAACACCACCTATTGTAGCTCCAGTTGATGGAATAAATAAATAAAGTAGAAATAAAACATCCACGCAGGTTTGAGCACCTCGATTCATTCGTGCAATTGACGTTACGTTTTGCCCAGGCTACACTCGGCTGAATTTTAGTTCGCACCGTAGATCTCGGAGGTCGCGTTGATCGAGTTAGCTTTGTATAACTGCTGTCTAAAGGAAGTTTACCGGAGGACATCATTAAGTCCAATGAAGGTAAAAGTCTAACGAATTGCTAGCAAGCGTCGTCCATTATCGTGCATGA
Organism: Platygyra sinensis; assembly: GCA_019787425.1. NCBI lineage: Eukaryota > Metazoa > Cnidaria > Anthozoa > Scleractinia > Merulinidae > Platygyra > Platygyra sinensis. Next base: position 286 of record JAHPZR010016486.1, on the reverse strand, counting down.
AGCCTTCCTGAGATGCATAAGGCGCGGGACGTCATTTAGTCCTGTAATCGCAGTCCTTTTGGACCGCTGCTTGTGACGATAATGTTGTGCTTGCTTTAGACAGCAAAAAGCCTTAGCCACATCAATGTAGGCCTTAGACGTGCAATAGAGTAGACATTTCTAGCTGCTCTTAGCGTAATTTGGCCAAAACTTTGATCCGGGCTAAGACTTAGAAAAAAATCTCTTCCACAGTTGACGTCCTACTTTCCCGCTCGTAAAAATTTAAGTACATCCGGATAACTCGGCT
>JAHPZR010016484.1:0-12680 GCA_019787425.1 Platygyra sinensis | reverse complement strand
TAATTTTTATACCAGGTTTTACACTGACATTTTGTCTTACGAAACGTCAAACTCTTGGGTGTTTTAGTATTTTACCGGGTAGCGAATTTGCCGATTGAAAAAGTGTGCATAATTAAGAATTTTTAGGAGGTGGATTTAGTTATTTTAAACGACTCGTCGTCGCCTTGAAAATTAACCAACAGAAGTATAATTGACCTCAAAAGACTTGCAAACTCCTCAAAAATAAATTTCCAGGCTCAAACTGGAGTATTATTTTGATGGGGATTAAACAGAGCGAAGTTTATGATAAGGTACTAGTCACTGAATTTGCGTGTTTTTGTCCAGATGTGGGACCGCAACGGATTTTTGATTTTTTAGCGGGTTTAAAAAAATATTTCAAGAAAAAAATCACACCACGTTTCTAGGCTTACCATAGGCTATCCTGGGAAGAATATGAAAAATTTTGATTTTTCATCATGTGCCACGACTGGCTCGGTCCTAGTGGACATTCCCTCTTAAGAGCAAATGTCCACAAAAATCAAATATAGTCCGGCAAGACTTGAAAAATTAAATTCGCCCTACTTTTGCATATAAGTAGGCCTCAGTAAAGGTAAAAACGCCATGTGTTTTCTTTCCTCAAATATTTCGGTACTTCCGAGAAAAACGACATTTTCGATTTCACGTCCTGGCATCAATTTACCGAGTCCCAACCGGGCTGAAAATCGACGATTTTCAAATGATTCGCGTGTCGCATTTATTGAGTGCAGGAAAGTTGTAATACAACCAACTTTTTGCATATCTCTTTCTCGTCCAAAAAAGCACAATTACAGGAAAATTGTATTAATCTAATTATTTGGCGGTTAACAAAAGCAGAGTGCTCTCCGCCGTGGAGTTCGACGGTTGGTGAAAAGAATTGACATTTTGACCAAGTGCCATATCTCGGAATTCCAAAATATTTTAGATTCTGACTGTATAAGGATAGGTCTTCCAGGATATGTAAAGTTTAGTTTGGGCAAATGAATAAGCAGTCGTCAAAACATTATTCAAATCGTACAGAAAAATCGAAATCACGCAAGTAGTCGAATGCGTGACTAAACACTACCACTGCATTGATAATTAATTAAATCCCTTCAATTCGAAATATCCGGATTACTAAAGCACAATCAACATAAATATGTTCACCTTAGCCCAGATATGATATCTTGACTGTCAAACAACGTTTCGCTCCCGTCATTTCTTCAATGGCGTTCCGCTAACTATGTAAGTCGGGAACCTCTGTACCGGGCGTCTGGTATAGATTTGAACCACAAAAAGCGATTTTGCGAAGGTCCTATGCAACCTGTACCTTGGTGGCTCGTTGTACTGCTTGATAGAATCACCAACCTGCTTTGAAGCAAAAATTGCCAGCAAGTGACGAACGAATACTCTGTAAGCCGCCATCGATCGCCGTCTTTCTAATTTGCATATTCCTCGCATAGCCATGTGGCAAAATTCTTTGCACCGGGTAGGGGTAGGGATTTTTGTAAGCTGAGCGTCTGCCAGAAACACAGAAAAGGATTGTAATCTCAGTACTGGTTCTTTAGAATTACTTTTTTATATTTATTTCATACTATTGACCATGCAACGAAAATGTTGGCTTGTTTACTTTTCCTCAAACCAAATAAAGTAACGAAAGTTCTTTTTCTTACTGACTCCGACACGTAAGCAACATTAATATAAACTACGTAAAACATATGGGGCGCCAAATGTATTTTTATTATTTAGAGTGGTTATTTGTATATAACCAAAACAAGTATGGTTATATGTAAATAACCACATTGCTGTTTGGTTATTTATAAATAACCAAAACGAGACATTGGTTATTTAACAAATAACCAAAACATGAATGCGGTTATTTGCTAAATAACCAAAATAGCTAAGTGGTTATTTGCTAAATAACCAAAACCGAAAAATGGGTTATTTGTAAATAACCAAAAATGAAAATTGGTTATTTGCTAAATAACCAAAACTGAAAATTGGTTATTTGTAAATAACCAAAACTAAAAATTGGTTATTTGTAAATAACCAAAACTGAAAATTGGTTATTTGCTAGATAACCAAAACTGAAAATTGGTTATTTGTAAATAACCAAACTAAAAATTGGTTATTTGTAAATAACCAAAACTGAAAATTGGTTATTTGCTAGATAACCAAAACCGAAAATTGGTATTTTGCAAATAACCAAAACTGAAAGTTGGTTATTTGCTAAATAACTTTTGTCAGTCACTGCAAATTGCAAGTTGGTTATTTGTAAATAACCAAAATTGAAAAGGCCTTTGATAAAACTAGGAACATGGAACCTCATGATTCCGGAACATTCAGCAACATCGTGGAACATCGAATAATTATGATAATACTGAAAAATTAAATTAAACAAAAATAAACTGGTATCAGCTGGAAAATATGAAAAGATATTTGGGGTGGAGGGGAGTCTATAGGGGAGGGATAGGGAGCGTTGGGTATTGCCTGTTTTCAAACCGAAAAGGACTAGGTACAAGGCTGTAAATTATGGGATAAGCAACTATTGATCCACATAGTCAGAAAGAGCACCGTCCAAGATTCACAGAATCTCCAAGTTTGGTGTTAATCAGCTAGTTTTGACTGAGATACAGCGATTTAAAAACGCCAAAATTAAACTGAAGAAATGTATGGCCATCCGGACGCTGTGTTATCCGGATAGCCATACATTACTTTGTAAAATTTTGACATTTTCAAATGGCTGTATGTTGCTTACCGTTGGGTCTATTTACACCAAACTTGAGGATTTTGTAAAGCTTGGTCTGCACTTAATGACTACCGTATTTCCTCGGAGTTCATATTTTTCCCGGTGCAGTGAAGTGATGTGAAGAATATATGAAATAATTCATATTTGTACTGCGGTTTGTAGATACATATGAAGAGTGATCATCGCAGTAATTTTCCAATTTAAGCAATTGGAAAGAAGAAGCCTGAAAAAAATCAGGGCTTCAACGGGATTCGAACCCGTGGATTTTAGACCGATCGTTTCGTTGGAAACAATTTGGAACCCCCCCCCCCCCCCCCGTCCTAGGAATGCTGGCTACGCCCCTGCATCGTGTTTTATCACAGTGTAATACACGGCTTAGGCTTCTTTATTTGTTAAGTAACATAGTGTATTGCAAAGTAGGCAATGTAACATTAAGCATTTGCAAGTAGTGAATGTAAACTGTGTAACGTGGAAAATTTTTTTTTCTTGTCATGTTAGAATTGTAGAACGAGGATCTAAAAGACATCGGGAGAACATCAGAGTCAGTCGCAGCTTGGCTGGTCAATTTCCGATTTTCTTCGGCTAGCTCTGCTGGTCAGTTTTTTATTTTGATTTCTCTGACGCTTTAGTTTCTCCTTGTACAGTCTGTTTCTCAGCTAAAGTATTTGATTTTTTTCAGTTCTTACCTGATGAAGGGCACTTCCCGCGTTCTGGAGTCGGCAGAAATCCCCAGCCTCGTCCCTATGTGCAAATGGTGTTGCGCGTGCTTGCCTCGGGTATAAATATGCAAATTACACGTTAGATCAACAACAGCGAGAACTTTCAAATGTCTTCAAAATGGAAACTCGAAACTCGCATATTGCAATTGAATAACGCTTTAGCGGTTTACTGCCTGCTAAATCAAAGACACAAATAGCAGAGATTGTGATACATACAATTAATACATATGCACTTGGCAGTGATTGTTTTTCTTCAAAATCTGATGTGAGCCTTGTCGAAAACGTCGCTGAAAATATACAGGGAAAGAAACAGTTTGCCAAATTCAGGATGTTACAATTCGAAGAGACGTTTCGAACCAAAGTGATATTGGTATGTAGATTGCGGATACAATGATAATATACTCTTGGTCATGCACTCGACACTGCTGGCGTGATTTTGTGTCTAGAGTAAGCGATTTTGAATAATTTTTTGACGACTGCCAAATCATTTGTCCCAAACTAAACTTTACATATTTTGAAAGACCTACCCTTCCTTAATTAAAATCCTTAATCTTATGAAATTCGGTGATATGGCACATGGTCAAAATAACAATTGTTCGCACCGACCGACGAAGTTAAGGTTGGAGAACACTCTGGTTTTATTCACCGCGAAATAATTAGATTAATCCAATATTCTTGAAATTGTAGGTTTTGGACAAGGAAACGTTATGCAATAAGTTGGTTGCATTACAATTTTTCTGCGCTTGATGGTTGCGACATGCAAATCGAATGAAAATGGTCGATTTTCAACCCAGTTTGGGACTCGCTAAACTGGTGAGTCTGGAGGGTAAATCAAAAAAGTTGTTTTTCTCAGAAAGACAAAACTATTTCGAGGAAAAAAACACAGGCTTTTTGTATTCTTGCTAGGGGCTAGCTATATGCAAAAGGGAGAGAAATTGCGTTTTCAAGCCTTGCCGAAGAAATTTGATTTTCTTTGAATCTTGTGGGGATTTGCTCTTAAAGTGCAATCATGGCACAATATTTTGCTGCAAACTGCGGCTCCAAAAGTGCCTGCAAATCCGAGTTATAGGAAATTTAGCAAAGACACCTAAATCACGCATTTTCTGAGATTCTTCATAAGGGGGACCAAGGGAAAATTGCTGAAGAAGTAGACAGAACTTACGGCTTGAAAAGCAGCCCGGCGCAAATGCCATCATCTGTTAATTAGCGTGGGCTTAAAGTGCAATTATCTGCTAATTAGCATGGGCTAAAAGTGCAAACATGGACAAAATTTTGCTGCAAACTGCGGGCTCCAAAAGTGCCTGCAATCCGAGTTATAGGAAAATTTAGCAAAGACACCTAAATCACGCATTTTCTGAGATTCTTCATACGGGGGACAGAGGAAAAATGCCTGAAAAACTAGACCGAACTTACGGGCATCAAAAGCAGCCCGGCGAAAATCCCATTATCTGCTAATTAGTATGGGCTTAAAGTGCAATCATGGGACAACATTTTGCTGCAAACCGCGGCTCCAAAAGTGCCTGCAAATCTAAGTTATAGGAAATTTAGCAAAAATACCTAAACCACGCATTTTCTGTGATTCTTCATAGGGGGGAATAAGGGAAAATGGCTGAAAAAATAGGCCGAACTTACGGGCTTGAAAAGCAGCCCGGGGAACATCCCGACATCTGCTAAATAGTATGGGCTAAAAGTGCTATTATGGGACAACATTTTGCTTCAAACCGCGGCTCCAAAACTGCCTGCAAAACCGAGTTATAGGAAATTTAGCAAAGACACCTAAATCGCGCATTTTATGAGGTTCTGCATAGGGGGGAACAAGGAAAAATGGCTGAAAAAGTAGGCCAAACTGACGGCCTAAAAAGCTGCCTGGCGCAAATGCCATCATCTACTAAATAGTATGGGCTTAAAGTGCAATCATGGGACAACATTTTCCTGCAAACCGCGGCTCCAAAAGTGCCTGCAAATCCGAGTTATAGAAAATTTAGCAAAGACACCTAAATCACGCATTTTCTGGAATTCTTTATAGGGGGGACCAAGGGAAAATGGCTGAAAAAGTAGGCCGAATTTACGAGCTTGAAAAGCTGCCCGGCGCAATTGTCATCATCTGCTAATTACTATGGGTTTAAAGTGCAATCATGAGACAACATTTTGATTCAAACCGCGACTCTAAAAGTTCCTGCAAAACCGAGTTATTGGAAATTTAGCAAAGACACCTAGATCGCGCATTTTATGAGATTCTTCATAAGGGGTTCCAAGGGAAAATGGCTGAAAAAGTAGGCCGGACTTCCGGGCTTAAAAAGCAGCCTGGCGCAAATCCCATCAACTACTAATTAGTATGGGCTTAAAGTGCAATTATGGGACAATATTTTGCTACACACCGCGGCTCCAAAAATGCCTGCAAATCCGAGTTACAAGAAATTTAGCAAAGACACCTAAATCACGCGTTTTCTAAGATTCTTCATAGGGGGGACCAAGGGAAAATGGCTGAAAGAGTAGGCCAAACTTACGGGCTTAAAAAGCAGCCCGGCCCAAAATACCATCATCTCCTAATTAGTATGGTTTTAAAGTGCAATCATGGGACAACATTTTGCTGTCAACCGCGGCTCCAAAAGTGCCTGCAAAACCGAGTTATAGGAAATTTAGCAAAGACACCGAAATCACGCATTTTCTGAGATTTTTCATTGCGGGGACAAGGGGAAAATGGCTGAAAAAGGAGGCCGAACTTGCGGGGTTAAAAAGCAGCCCGGCGCAAATGTTTTCATCTGCAAATTAGAATGGACTTAAAGTGCAATCATGGGACAACAGTTTGCTTTAAACTGCGGCTCTAAAAGTGCCTGCAAATCCGACTTATAGAAAATTTAGCAAAGACACCTAAATCACGCATTTTCTGGAATTTTTATAGGGGGGATCAAGGGAAAATGGCTGAAAAAGTAGGCCGAAGATACGGGCTTGAAAAGCAGCCCGGCACAAATGCCATTGTCTGCTAATTAGTATGGGCTTAAAGTGCAATCATGGGACAACATTTTGCTGCAAACCGCGACTCCAAAAGTTCCTGCAGAATTGAGTTATAGGAAATTTAGCAAAGACACCTAAATCACGCACTTTATGAGATTCTTCATAAGGGGTTCCAAGGGAAAATGGCTGAAAAAGTAGGCCGGACTTCCGGGCTTAAAAGGCAGCCTGGCGCAAATCCCATCACCTACTAATTAGTATGGGCTTAAAGTGCAATTATGGGACAATACTTTGCTACACACCGCGGCTCCAAAAATGCCTGCAAATCCGAGTTATAAGAAATTTAGCAAAGACACCTAAACCACCATTTTCTAAGATTCTTCAAAGGGTGGACCAAGGGAAAATGGCTGAAAAAGTAGGGCGAACTGACCGAATTGAAAAGCAGCCCGGCGCAAATCTCATCATCTGCTAATTAGTATGGGCTTGACGTGCAATCATGGGACAGCATTTTGCTGCACACCGCGGCTCCAAAAATGCCTGCAAATCTGAGTTATAAGAAATTTAGCAAAGACACCTAAATCACGCGTTTTCTAAGATTCTTCATAGGGGGGACCAAGGGAAAATGGCTGAAAGAGTAGGCCAAACTTACGGGCTTGAAAAGCAGCCCGGCCCAAAATACCATCATCTCCTAAATTAGTATGGTCTTAAAGTGCAATCATGGGACAACATTTTGCTGTCAACCGCGGCTCCAAAAGTGCCTGCAAAACCGAGTTATAGGAAATTTAGCAAAGACACCGAAATCACGCATTTTCTGGAATTTGTAATAGAGTGACCAAGGGAAAATGGCTGAAAAAGTAGGCCGAAGATACGGGCTTGAAAAGCAGCCCGACGCAAATGCCATTATCTGCTAATTAGTATGGGCTTAAAGTGCAATCATGGGACAACATTTTGCTGCAAACCGTGGCTTAAAAAGTTCCCGCAAAGGAATGTCGCGGATGTACTTGAGTTACCGTGTGCACGAAAGTAGGAAATCAACTCTACAATTAATTTTTTTCTAAGTCTTAGCCCTCTTCAATGTGTAGGCCAAATAACGCCAACAGCTGCTTGAAATATCTACTCCATTGCACTTCTAGGCCCTAAATTGATGTGACTAAGGCTTTTGCTGTCTAAAGGAAGCACAACATTATCGTCACATGCATCGGTCGAAACGGACTAAGATTACGGGACTAAATGACGTCCCGCGCCTAATGCATCTCAGGAAGGCTTCACGTACGATAATGGACGACACTTGCTAGCAAATCGTTAGACTTGCACCTTCATTGGACTTAATGATGTCCTCCGGCAGACTTTCTTTAGACAGCAGTTTTAGAAAGCTAATTGATCAACGCCACCTGAGAGTAGGCTTTTGTACATTATGGTAGCATTTTTTCGAGCCTTTTAGTGAGGCAAAAGCATTTAGCATTATTCGAGCATTTTAGTGGCATTTTTCCCAGAAAATTAATATTTTTTCCCACAAAATATAGAAAAAATCATTATGTCATTATTATTTATGTGAAAATGTAGACTTTAACTTAACCTGTTCACCCAAGTGTCATCGAAAGGGGACAAGGGATTAACAGAGCAACTGATCATTCATAAAATTATCTTTTAGTGTATTAAACTTTTACATACGTTGTTGTTAACTTTTTATATTAAGTATACGTTTTTGTTAAGCACTTTGAACTGTTAATTGTGTTGAGACGTTAAAATTATGAAAATTTAAAACCCCCATGTATGAGCATTAACCGAGCATTTTAGTGACATTTTTGTGGGAAACCGAGCATTTTAGTGGAAAAAATGGAGCATTAAGGTGGATAAAGATTAAACTGCAAGGCTGATACTACGTGAAAAACGTTTCGAGACACCAACATGACCAGAACTGATAAAGCAGGATCGCAACTGTGGACAGCTGTTTCGCTCTTGTTGGAGCTCGTCAGCACAGTGTAGCGAAGATATGTAACGCCAGCCAAGAGCCAACGCACATAAATTGCACAATGACCCGTTCACTATATCAAGTTCCGTACTTTGAACTCACTTGCGCTCCGAGACACGCGTTGCCACATCACGTGCCCCGGAGCGCAAGAAGACCAAAGTGTCACTATTGGTGTCTCGAAAAGCAAAAAATAAATGTGGCTAGACAAAGCCAGCCTAAACATTCAAACTCATGGCCAATACCATGCTTAAAAAAACGCAGCGTATCGGATCTGAAAAGACCTACGGTCCGAAAATTCATAAATGAGAGACTATAAACTGCAAGGGACCGCATACGATAAACGCTGCCAACGTAGGATCTACTAGAGATCTGATCAGCCAAAAAAATATATGTGCCAAAAGAAAAAAAATCAAGAGTTACATGAACTGAGGTGCTCAAATCTGCTGGCATGTTTCTAGGAATACAGTCAGATTTATTTAATACTAATTTATTATTATTTTATTTATTCATTTTATTATTAATTGAATTATTAATTAAATTACTTACTTATTTATTTATTTATTTATTTATTTATTTACTTATTTATTACTTACTTATTTATTTATCTATTTCTATCTCCTACCCTGCTCAGATGTTTGAGAAAGTAATAAAAATCACTATCAAGTAGATAGCGTGGTTTGGTTATCCACTGGATAGTGATTTAACAAGCGGATACTGTAATCCAGCCTTCGTACAACTGGAGCCAGGTGGTGAGGGGGCCAAGATGACTTTCAGTTTTCTCCAGTCTCCGAACATGTTTCCATCCCCCGGTTGACTAACTGCACTGATCCACAGTCTTCCTCACCCAAGTGCAGTGAAAGATTCCTGAAAGTCGATAGACTGGACTCTAAACTCGAGTATGACACTGTAACGGCAGCCTGCGTGTGATGTTGTGGTTTAAGTTGTGGTCGTCTGGTTTATTAAGAACGTTCGCGCGAAAATTTTCTGACATTGATTTTTTTCTGAAAATTTTGCCATTGAAAGATGATGAGTTAGTGATGTCAGAAATGTAAAAAAATTGGGGGGTCACCGACTTCGTTTCAGAGAGAACATGCCCGGAAGAACACCTAAATCTGAGTAAATCGGGCTTCATCGGCGAAAATGACCACAGTGGCTGAAAGTCCCAAAATATTGCAATTAGAGCTTTCAAGGGAAGTGTTCTCTGCCAAATATGGTTTAACTGGACCTATTAAGAGAATTTAGTCAACTGGTGAGGGCCCTCAAAGAACAAGTTCGCATTTAGCGACCATTGTTTCACGTGCCTTGCAGCCGCAAGATGGCAGAATTCCATGTCCCGTGGAAAGAAATCTTGAATTTTTTTTAACTTCCCACATTGATTTTTTGCTCATTTTTGGAAAGTGTGGAGATAATTGTAAATTAAATCTGTTTCTGAAAAGAAAAGTAGGGGTCAACGAACGTTCAAGATCGTTAAGGCCAATCAAAACTATAGCAATGGGCACCTGCCTTATCATTTGTTCATTTTAGAACTTAGCGCGCGCGCTCGATGCATGACGTGGCACGTGAATTTCGTGCGCAGTAAGAATGCGCAGTAACAATTGGCGCGAACGTCCTTAAGGTAAGAGAGTCTACTGGGGAACTTATCCTTGTTTACAATATTTCTCTCATTAGCATAAGCACTTCAATCAGTTTCAGTTTCCAAAAACAACAACAGTAACAACAAGAATCTTTATTTGCTCTCACGTTCATACTTGCTTTAAACAAAAAAGTTACAAAATTGATTGAAATTGTTAAAAGTAAAAGTACTAGCTGCCTGGAATAACCGTTAGGGCTAGCTGGGCCAGGCAGCCATTTCCAGCCATGTAATTAGCATCTCATTGAATAAGAATAGTAACTATTGTTATATGCAGCTCTTTCGAGAAAGGTTGTCTTACAAATGAGGAAAAGCTTATGCGACAATGTCACAGGTTATTATGGGTAAATTGGTGGCTTTAACGGTTGCTTAAGTGAACCACAAGGTGTTTGAGCGTGGTCGAAAGGAACAGCACAAACACATGTATTCATTCTTTCTAAATGTTCCTTAATTGTTGCTGAATCACCTTGAACCTCAATCAATCAAAACCAAGCTCTTTACTTAATTATAATGCCAATCGCCATTGTCGCGTATGCTTTTACACTTTTCTGGGACATTACCTCTGCCCAAACAGCTGTATAATACCTCATTGTTCAGTGCACACCCACACATGTAAAATAAAGTGGCCGGGTATTCTGAAGTTTCAGTTTCTGATGGAGCTCAGCGTGACCAACTTTATCAGTTCTGAATATTGAAAGGTCATATCTAGTACAAATAACTCTACCAATGAATATTGTCATGCTCAGCCTGATGCAGTATTGAATACTTTTTGTGTAACACGCTTTTGCCACCTAGAAATGTTTCAGTTTTTGAAAGACAATGTATTGAGTTTAACTATAGCTCTTTAGCTGCCTGGAGTCAATTCGTATCTAACATGTTTCCTTCTGTGCGCAAAAGGCATGTCTCCCCCTTTTCGGATGTCTTTTTTATGTCATGCTGAGTGAAGAATGTGGCCTGATATCTTTTCGTCTGACTCATTCAATAGGACAATCAGAGCCTGCGTTTAAATTACATTGATAATGTGGAACACTGTCCAAATCCTCTTAATTCGCAGATACTTCTAAAAAAGCCAAGAATGGGCTGTAACTTTGAGAAGGAAACTGTAATAGTGGCCTGCATGTGATTTGTGGTTGAGGGTGACGTCTTCTGGTTTATCAATGTAAGAGCTGAGTCTAATGGAAAGTCCTGTTATACAATAGTTGTCTTCTGCACTTAAAGCAATTCAGTTTCTGATGGAGCTACAAATAAATCAGTTCTGAAAGGTCACAGTACGATTAACACTGCCAGTAAATATGATCATGAGCCTGATGTATAATGTAATGAATATTTTTGTGCAACATGTCTAGTAAGTAAGTAAGTAATTTATTTATCCACATTTCACATATGAGTACAATTAACTAACTAAGGGAATACCATCGAAATAGAACTCACAATAGACTGCCTATATCAAGAGGACACAAAATTTCCCTGTATTCCTATCAAATCTCTGCAATAATACATCTCCTTGTTTCCTTTTAAAATGTATTGGCTCCACTCCCACCCGCACCATACATGTAGGTCTTGAAAATAGTCTTGAATAAGTCTATTTTATGTCTCAGCAGCTTTTTTCAAAGGCAAGTCTCAGAAAAGTCAATAAATTGAGCCAAATTGAAGGACTAATTTATAGACAATTGGACAGCTAAACATTGTTAGACATTCTCGAGACTATTATACCAAGAGCGGTTTCCTCTGTAAGTCTCCTAAACGTCTAAGATTGTCTCGAAGAGACTTTTCACTCAACAAATCGGTTAAACGACGTTATGAATGACAAGAATGTAAATTTGTCAAATTGATTTCTAGCACATGCCACGTTCAGTTTGGACAAACCTGCATCTCAAAATCGCTTCTCAACAACTGCGCACTTCTTAATGCTGTCTCCTTTATAGAATAATCGATGCAGATGGCATCTGGGTGCAAATTGTCACCTAGACTTGTGTGTTCCCACCTTAAAAGTAACTGGAACATTGATTACTCATGTGAACCCATTGTTGGCCCCTCTTTCCACTCCATCTTTCCAAGATGCATTGGAAGAACACCTAGTTTATGCAATTCTAGCAATCACAAAATATCAAACAGAAAACTGAAGGAGTGCCACTTTTATTTATTTCCATTTTTTATTGATCTTTCAGCTGCAACATTTATAAGTTTCTGAACAAAGAATCTCGGGTATATTATTGGTCATGTAAAACCATGGTTTGCAACGGTCTGGATTAGCAAAGAATTCAAATTATTTTTCTGATTATAACGAAATCATTAATTTTTGCAACAGTCTGCTAGTCAAAGTCACTAAAGTACAATCATTAAACGTCACCTTGATAGGGAAAAACTGCATTCAAATCTTATTTCAACACACAGTAACACTAATATATACAACCACAAAACTAGTTTCGTTTACGACCTCTTAATATGGTCCCCATGACAGATTTAAATCCCAGAAGACCTCATGTAGCCAAGCATGAAATATATACCTTGATACCACATGCTTTAAACTATTAATTTTTATTTTTATTTCTACTTAATTATTTGTTTACTTGTTTATTTCTATCTTATTATATTGTTTCTATCTGGTTATTATTGTCAGCTGTTTTTATCCTGTATCAAGGTATATTTTTTGTGCATGGTTAC
>JAHPZR010016482.1:7500-14905 GCA_019787425.1 Platygyra sinensis | reverse complement strand
CAAAAAGCAGAGATTGTGATACATACAATGAATACATATGCACTTGGCAGTTATTGTTTTTCTTCAAATTCTGATGTGGGCCTTGTCGAAAACGTCGCTGAAAATATACAGGGAAAGAAACAGTTTGCCAAATTCAGGATGTTACAAATCGAAGAGGGTAAGCATGTTTATCATATTTATACCTTTGTAACGCTGACGTTTCGAACCAAAGTGATATTGGTATGTAGATTGCGGTTACAATGATAATATACTCTTGGTCACGCACTCGACACTGCTGGCGTGATTTTGTGTCTAGAGTAAGCGATTTTGAATAATTTTTTGACGACTGCCAAATCATTTGCCCAAACTAAACTTTACATATTTTGAAAGACCTACCCTTCCTTAATCAAAATCCTTAATCTTATGAAATTCGGTGATATGGCACATGGTCAAAATAACAATTCTTCGCACCGACCGACGAAGTTAAGATTGGAGAACACTCTGGTTTTATTCACCGCAAAATTATTAGATTAATCCAATATTCTTGATATTGTCGGTTTTGGACAAGGAAAAGTTATGCAATAATTTGGTTGCGCTTGATGGTTGCGACATGCGAATCGAATGAAAATGGTCGATTTTCAACCCAGTTGGGACTCGGTAAACTGAGTCTGGAGGGTAAATCGAAAAAGTTGTTTTTCTCAGAAAGACAAAACTATTTCGAGGAAAAAAGCACAGGCTGTTTGTATTCTTGCTAGGGGCTAGCTATATGCAAAAGGGGAGAGAAATTGAGTTTTCAAGCCTCGCCGAAGAAATTTGCTTTTGTTTGATGCTTGAGGGGATTTGCTCTTAACAGTAGTCCTAAGACACTGAGGACTCCGTGGCCCTCAAAAAACAATTACAAAATATAAATACAACAACTAATAACAATAACATATACCATTACCAAGAACATTTCAGATAAAATATAATAAATATACAATTACAGTCTAAGGAGCATCGCAGCCTTTTGTTCAGCTAGAAAGGATTTAAAAACATTATGCTTAAAACTTGCTAGCGAGCCATTATTTCTAATATGGGCATTCATGCAATTGCAGTCCTTTAAAGTTCTAATAGTAAAAGTACGACCTCCTTCTGTTTTTCGTTTATACTTAGGGCACATCAGATTTATGTTTGAATGCCTAGTGGCTCGACTATGAATTTCTGAATTTCAAACTAATAGACTATTTAAATAACTAGGCGTAATATAATTGAGGACCCGCTTATACACTAGTGCGCATCTCTTAGAGATTGTTTAATAAAAGGGAGCCAGTTTGGATTATTAAATAATACGACTGATGGTGTAAGTCTTTCAGCATCGAGTATAATGCGTGCCGCTTTTTTTGAAGTTTTAAAATACTTTGAAGATGTTCGATATTGCAGCTGTCCCATATCATACTCCCATACATGAGGATGGGTTTTATAACACCATTGTAATAGGTTTCCCTTTGACGTTGCTTAAGAAACGGGCTAATATGCTTCAAGAGTCCTATAAGTTTGGAAAGTTTCTTACATAACTCATTAATGTGTGATTCGTAGTTCAATTGACTATCTATAACTACTCCTAAAATCTTATGAGAAGAGACTTGTTCAATAACAGAGTCATCAATCTTGACATCTAAGCGGAGGGGGGTGACATCATCCAGCTTTGCAGGAATGCGCTTTCCGTGCACTAAAAGGGACTTCGTTCTTTTCATGCTTATGAACATTTTGTTGAAAGACGCCTATCTATGAACCGCATCAAGATCGAAATTCAAACGTTGGGTCATCGAGCATAGATCCGAGAAATGAGCACTTGCGGTTATTGTAGAGTTTTCGGCGTAAATGTCCACGGATGCACTATTTGCTAGCCAACCGCGATGTCGCCATGCGGCAAAATATCCTGTTTTAATAATTACCTTTGTTGCTCTCTGTTTTTAGTATCTTCGTTTGATTTTAGTATTTTTAATAATTCCTTTCATTTTTATCATACACCTAATTGCAATAACGTTGTCATAGAAAAAAGCAAAAAGTAAAAAGCCAAATAGGAATTAATTAGGGAAATTTAAATTTACATTGTTCTCAGATACTGTAGACGAATGAAAATATAATGTAAATAAAGGGTATGAATAACAAATTGTAGTTTTCATTCATATACAGTATCTAAGAACAATGAAAATTTAAATTTGCCTAATTAATTTCTTTTTGCCTTTTTGCTTTTTTCTGTGACAACGTTATTGCAATCAGGTGTATGTTAATAATCATTTTGAAAATAGATGTTGTAAATAGAGATGTCCTGAAGTGATATAATAAAGTTATCTTATCTTATCTTAGATGAATTTGTCAGATGTAATGGAATGTCATACACAAATAACAAAAACAGTGCGGGACCTAAGACACTACCTTGCGGTACCCCCTGCTTGATAAGTAGAGAGTCTGATCTTTGACCATCAATACTGACAAACTGTTGGCGACCAGAAAGATATGATTCAAACCATGACAACGAAGGATCACTCACTCTATACAGGCGCAGTTTCGTAAGAAGCAATTGATGATCAATAACGTCAAACGCTTTTCTAAAGTCTATAAAAACCATACCAGAAAGCTTGTCTTCATCTAGATTGAAGAGGATTTGGTCAGTTAAACTGATCAGAGCGGACTCGGTGGAGTGCCCAGCGCGAAAAGCTGATTGCAATTCATACGGTAAGCCGGTTCCCGCGAGGTAATCCATAAAAAAGGCGGCAACATGCTTTCCACAGACTTTAGACAATATGGAGAGCACAAAGACCGGTATAAAATTGTCCGAACAATCATTGGCGCCATCTATAAAGAGAGGTGTGACTAGAGCCATTTTCCATTTAGTTGGAAAACAGCCACTCTGTATCAGTAGACAAATTGATTAACCTCGTCCCATGATGGCTGCACAAAAACGGGTGCGACCAGCTTTAGAACTTTCACACTAATTTCATCTGCTCCAGTAGCCTTCGAAGATGACAAGTTATCAATATATTTCTGAGTCTCATGTACTGTTATGAAAGGAATATTGAACTGAGTGACAAAATTATCGACGGTCGAGGAAACAAACTCCTCAAGCTTTGAAGAGTCAAAGGAAACGGGTGAAGTTTGGCTTTGCTTAAGTTCTTGAGCAATATTTACAAAATACTCATTTAACATGTTCTCCATTTCAGAGGTGTCCGTCTCAAGAGTACCATCTTCCCTTCTAAGTTCGGTGACTTTCGTAGACTTCTGTGACTTGGTTAGAGATTTCAGCGCCTTCCAAATTCCTTTTGGGTTTCCTTTGTTGTCGTCGACAGAGTGTTGAAAATACCTTCGCTTAGATTTTCTCGCCAAATTTGTCACATAGCACTTCACACGTTTGTATTTTGTTCAGTCATAAGGGCAGTTTGTTTTACGAGCAATCTTTAATTCCCGATCACGTTTCTTTATTGCGCTCACAACATTCTCATCAATCCAAGCCGGCTGCTTTATTTTCTTCACGCGCTTTTGTTTCTTAGGCATGTGTTTTTTAACAACCTCACTTAGAATCAACTCAAGCGCATCCAGCGTGTCGTCAACATCGTCAAAACAAAAAAACAATTGTTCCTGATTCACTGGATCATGAAGCTTTTAAAATATACTTAAAAGAGTGCGAGGCTTCGAGGAAAAGTCGCTCGTGGTAATTGGCTTCGAAACCAACGACCTCGACGTTTTCAAAGTTCATGTTGTGCCTGAAGTGGTGGACATGGCTTGCATGTTGGAGTTTTGGTCAAAACCTGCTACTGTCTTTTTGTGCTCCGCAATTCGGGTCTTTAATGACCTTTCTGTTTGGCTATAGTACACAAAATTACACAACGTGTAATTGATTCTGTACACTATGCCTGATCTCTGACGGTCAGAATGGGGCGCGGAAAAAGGGGTGTTGATTGCTGGTTGTGGTCTACTTTGGACCCCAACACTTGGAACGATCATATCGTACTTCCAGAAGACTACAAAGGTATCGCGCGAGGGTGATTTACATGGTCACGCGCGCAAGCTTCGCGCTACGTTACTTTAAATAGCGCGTGACAACGAACTTCGCTTTCATATCACTAAATGAATGAATGGAATCTTTATTTAAAACACGGTAAAAATATCAGTATAACAATAGAAATTAAAAAGACATTCATCTTACATATTTGCCGTGTGGGAGTCCGATACAGAGAGCCATTTATCAATTTTTTTCTTGAAGTTGCTTAGAGATGTTGCAGTGCGGATATCCTCAGGAAGATCGTTCCAAAGAGAAGCTCCGCTATAACTGAAACTACGCTTCAGGTAGTCAGTTCTCGGTTTCGGCAAGTACAATTTTTGACTTGCGTCACGAAGATTAAAGGACAAAGTTCTCGGAGTGAACATGTTACAAAGGTAATTTGGGGCGAGCTTATTAACGCATTTGTACATTAAATTTGCCTTTTGCTTCGTCCTTCTAACGGATAAGTTATTCCAGCTGAGAGAGTTGAGAAGATAGCTAGAGTTCATATTGTAACTTGATTTAGTAATTACTCTGGCAGCGCGATTTTGTAGTTTTTGTAGTTTCTCACTCAGCTGTTGAGACAAGCCATCCCAAACAACACTGCAATAATCAAAATGTGGTTCGATAAGACCTCTGTATATTTTAATAGCGGTGTGCATTGAAATAAAAGGTCTGACTCGCTTAAGTGCACCGATACTGGAAGCGACTTTTTTTGAAATTGCGTGTATGCGCTCCTTCCAGGATAGGTTTTCATCTATGTTCAGTCCGAGAGCTTTGCTATGATCTGTTTGGTTTATTTTGACGCCCTCTACATTAATATGTATTGTCTTGTCATTTAAAGACTGCAGTTTTTGACTTGAGCTAATATGATATGACGTGACTCAAGCATTTAGCCAAAAACTGATATCAAGAGTCAGTGGCAAACCTTTTTCCATATAACTTAGAACTCGTCCTGTCTTTGTCGGTAATTTTTTTTGACCATTTTTTTTGGTATGTCATAAACGGTCAATCCGAACGGAGCTTACCATCAGGGATTTGTGCTTGCATTTGCAAAACCGTTCACGAACCGTTTTCTCCGTGTTAATTGGTAAACTAACATACTTTCACGAATCGGTGCGAGTGAAAGCTATGGCGTGAGGTGGACCTTATCACATTGTTAGCACTCGCTATTGAAACACATATGGCACCGAGCAAGTAGAATGACTCATGCTCTCAGTTCACTGAAAATTAATATCAGAAGGATTTACGTGACAAAATGTAGAATTCAGTATTGAACTTGGAATTTGTTTGCTTGTTTTTCTCTTCACCCCAATATCTATTCTGATCCTATTGGTTCATGAACAATGGGATACTCTTGGTGCAAGGCGTCGGAACATATCGGAACAATACAACAGGAATTAATATATGAGAATTATGACTACTCACCGAGCGTTTTTGCAAGTGATCGCGAAAGTTTTAACATTAGACGCAAGATTCATCAGTTCGCTAACGAATTTTTCTTAAAACTATAGCACGGGCTAGCGATTAGAACTAGGTAATGCGTTGATCCGTGTCGCAAACCAACTCTGTATTATAAGGTCCGAAATGTTAAGTTACATTTAAGTTAATTTGTCGACGCCGCTCAATTAAACCTTTCTGACCTTTAGGGGTTTTAAAAAATAGACCAAACAACACACAGCAACTTCTTGGAAACCACAGATTAATGTACTATGGTTGTTTGTGTAGAAAACAAAGGAACGCACTAGAGCGTCTAGAAAGTCAAAATCCTTACACATGACTTGATCAGTTTAATATTTAATCTAATAATTCAACCGATAGATCCTGATAGTGTAGATCTGGGATAAGATCTGCTGCAGAATGCTGAATCAATTTCAATTTAACGAAAGTAAATCCGTACCGATTCACTTTGTTAACCGAACATTTGAAATTTTGGTTCTGAATGTCTGAAATGAATGAAATGAATGAAAAAATGTCATCTTTAAATTACTATGTGACGAAAGAGAGGTTGTGAGTGTACTGAATTATTATAAGTCACGAAACTCCAAGTACAAGTGCACAAGAATTAACAAACCTTGGAGTTGTCAAGCGTCATTTTAGAGAGGAAACAAAGAGGCAAACAAACAAAATTTCTAATTTCACGTGCAGTGTCAATATTCGTCGCTGTCCGTGCGCATTCATTAAATGAGCACGTAATTAACTGAGCGACCGTTTCAGCGTCATGCAGTGAAGCTCAGTGAGAACAAGGCGGTAACGAAGTAATAGTAAATAAGAAAGTGTAATTTACACCGAGAAGGAGCTGCTGAGTTAATTAAAGATGACCAAGCCTCATCTTGGGAATACAATATGATTACTCACCTTCATAAACCACAGTAATATGTCAGTCGAGACGAGTCAGTAAAACTGAA
Organism: Platygyra sinensis; assembly: GCA_019787425.1. Lineage (NCBI taxonomy): Eukaryota > Metazoa > Cnidaria > Anthozoa > Scleractinia > Merulinidae > Platygyra > Platygyra sinensis. The sequence goes on along the minus strand of JAHPZR010016482.1, from coordinate 8,497 downwards.
TAAATACAGAGGATCCAAAGCTTGACTACACGCACGTGTTAATCGTTCCCTGCAAAACTTACACTGAACCTATTTGGCTAATTGAAATCCCACAAGTTTAGACTAAATAACCCAAAACATATTTTGAACCCAAACATTACTGTAAATTAAATGCCTCATAATGAGAGGGAAGTAATATCGCACTGACCTTCAAGCAAAGCGAGTATTTTGACGCATATCAGCCCTGCTGTGATCAATTTCATCACGAAATTCTTCGAAGCAATTCAGAAAGTTTCCTCCCTTGCTTAAAACAGGAGTCTTCTCACAGATATGATAGCGGAGTATGTTCGCTCCCTGTATGTGCAGCTTGAACAACACAGTAAGCAACCTAAAATAAATACCAGAAATATGCATAAGCTTAACTACTGTGCTGACGTCATGTTTACAAACCATAATTTATAACCAGTCACGCTCCGTGTTCTGCACGGCCAATCAATATCATAAAAAACAATAAAAGCAAGTGAAACTCGAACACTGGCCAGTACGTTGGTGTTCGACAGTGTCACTTGCTTTTATTGTTTTTTTAATCAATATCATGGTCACTAAGCAACAATTTTAAAGAGGGAACGTTTTCATTTCCATTGTTATAATCGTTTAGGTTGTTGAATGACTTTCCGTATCGATTTTATAGTCTGCTGGCTCTTTTGTTTCTAAAAGTGATCCGTGATGACATGACAGAGGCTTTATTTCACTTACAAAGTTCAGGTCCAAGTGATTCAGATGAAGATGATAATTAGGTTCTTTGTTTGATATGTTCATGTGCGGCTTTTAAAAATTAATTTTATTGATCATAAGACAAGATGCAAAATGGAGCTAATTACCACTAAATAATAGGTTTATTATTTATGCCACTAAATGCTACACATGTTGCTTTTGATCATGTTGACTGAGTTATTTCGTGATTCCAATTTCTTGTCATGGTATTTCGCCTGTGTAAATTTCGCAAGAATTTCTATTC
>JAHPZR010016482.1:0-2500 GCA_019787425.1 Platygyra sinensis | reverse complement strand
GCAATGGAGTTTGTTCGACTCTGTTGAAGCTTGAACGACGTTGCAGGCAAAATTTATGAGATAAAATGTCATAATTGTGGATATTTTTCTACGCATAACTCTTCCGCAGGGATATTTAAACGGGGTGTTTACAAGGTATAATAAGCCACGTTCCACTCCCCAGGGTGAGTAAAACGGTTACTAAGCAACCCGTAATAACACAGACATGTTAAAGAAGAACTATTTCCAGGTTTCTTTTCATGGTTTCGCGCGCCCGTGCTATTTACGATAGTGCAATAATGGTTCGCCCATAATTCTGTTGCTTTATTAGGAAAATTCATTATTGTAAGGACATTAAGATTAGATTGGTTGGAAAAGAGTTAACTAATGAGAAAGTCGATGAAACTACTTACATTGCAGTTTTTGATGAAGGTTATTTCTGTAACAAGTTAAACATGTATTTATGATGCTAAATCAATTAACGTTGTGAAACGCATTGTCATGTACTTTACTTGTAATTTAGGGTAATGATCGTCTTTTATATAATAACCCAAGTTATTCTCGCATTTTGATTGGTTCCTGACTATGATCTATTAGAGGACAGACGCACGATTGACGTCATCATTACAAAGTTCTTTAAACGGCGGAAAGATTTTAGAATTTTAACATTCAGACTGAAATAGAGTCGCAGTTACCATTTTTTTCGCTGAATTTGGATTTTGAAAATTTCGAAAATGAAACTCCAAAAAAACGAGTTAAAAAGTAAAATTATTTTTCATTCATCACTTTTTGCCCCGTTTGTTGGCTCGTATTATTCTCCTTGCGAGACACTCGGTATGACACCTGGCTGATTTTATTACCGTAACGCTAACTTTTGGGTTGAATTTGGCTACGGTAAATACCTAATCGTACCTTTTTGAGAGGTATTTATGGCTGAGGCCATGTATCGGTCAAAAAGGCGACGCTGGCGAGGTAAAAGAATTGACACAAGTCAAAGTCATGAAGTGAGATTGTGTTTACTGGATCTGCTCATAGCTTTTTCTTGGCTAGAGAGTTTGACAGTTTCCACTCGCTTTCTCTCCTTGTAGAGTCTAAGGTAAGCCTAAGGTAGCCTGTTTCTGTATTTAAAATTATTCTTACACAGTGTAATATTTGTTGAAATTAAATCATTTAAAAGCTAGCTAAAATCATATTGTTTATGTTTGCAATATCTTTTATCTATTAATTCATTCAACTTTACTTAACTAATTAAAATACTTATCTATAAAAAATTTTTATTCTTAGGCAGGGAGACTTCTACAGTCTAGCCAATTACAGTGGATACCTCGTAATATCTGTGTCCCACTAAAGTAAAATTGTGAAAAAATATTCTTGGTATTCCATGTGACATACTTTCTGCATAATTTCAATACAGCCTTTTCACAATGCACTGGCACTCAAATATTAACTAAAGAAGCACCACAACCAAATTACCTTGACCCAAAATGCACTGCTGACCCATTAATATTATACGTATTATAACCACCAACTGTCACTAGGTGTCAATTTGGAACTGGTGATTTTGGTTAACTCCCATTTAATGGCCTCCTTGTGGAACAGACTGTAGAAATCAATTGACACTACGTGTACAAGTTAATATAATAATAATTGTTTTCAATGCCAATCAAAATAAATTAATATATTCCATTTTTAGATTTATAAGCAGTCTGTATAAACAGCCTTTAACTTGATTTTTGTTTACTTGCCTAGTCACACTGCGCTTGTACCATTGTAAGGAGCTTTCAAAAAGGCTTCCAAAACGTCATTTCAAAATTAACTACAAACTAATTATAGATCAGGGTAAGTGTATGCAGGCAATGTATCCACGACTTCTTCATAGTTTTCTTTAATTAGTTCAATGTGATAAATGGATTCTTAAGACTCTCTGAGAAGAATTTTGACAGCTAAAAAAAAGACATGCACATGATTCGCAATTCGTTATTCCTTGAGTTTCTGCGACCTTCGTGAGAGTTTTTGCAGTTTACATGATATTCACTTGTATCTTTACCATCCACTGGTATATTGAGAACCCACAACATGACCAACTCCCAGTTGATAGATCACAGCACCGATATCGCAGAGATCATGAGTTCGAATCTCGTTCAGGTGTTGCTTAGGCTGTGTACATAACCTGATTTTCTGATAGCAAGGAATAAAATTTCAGATTTACCCTCCCGTAAGATATTTTTCTTGGTGTTAAGGCACCACCATATAATGACAGGCGAGGGTCTCAATGTGTCATTTTCCTTGATCCCTTGAAAATTTTCTATTTCTCTCTTGTTCCCTATCAAAAAATTTCATTGCTCCCTTATTTTTTGTTGTCAAAGTTCCTATTTCTTGTTCCCTTGAAATAAAAGATCGTGTTCCCTTGTTTCCCAAAACCCTTGAGGGTCCTCAAGGGCGTGCAAAACTTAAAACAGGTTTTAAACAATGAAAATAACCAAATGTGATGTTTCCATGAAATAGTAAGACAGTTAATTTT
>JAHPZR010016481.1:52500-72099 GCA_019787425.1 Platygyra sinensis | reverse complement strand
ACCAGTGCCAAGAAATATGGGTTCTCTTGCCAAAATATTACATACTAGATTACTCTCTGACAAATGTTGGGGTAGAATTGTGTCCAATATTTTTATTTACCTTGTATTTTCAATGGGACAACAGCCATATATTCCAGAAGATAACTCACAAATGGTTGTTCCATCCGGGCACTGATATTTTTCATCAGGGGAGAAAACGTCGCTGGAGGTGTCGCTGAGACCACTTCTCTTAAACGCTGATTCTGTCCGTTTTAAAGGTATAATTCTGCGTACCTTTGGATCCATACCAGCTGTACCATCACGGCAACGTTTTTCTGCACTGTTAACTAACGGAATGGCCTGCACTCGCAATACAGATGAAGGCATCACCCTCCTACATAACCGCATCGAAGTTATGCAAATAAAACCATAAGGGCAACAAGTTCTATAATCGCTACAGCACACAGCGGTAGGGCCATATCTCCGGTCACAGCAAGCCCATAACCTTCCGGGCAGTGTGGTTGGGCAACATGTTCTGTTTCGGCCGCAGTCTGTGCCATCTGGGCAGATAATCTGCAACAAAGATAAAATTACACGGTTGCCTATTACAGCTCAATTTAACATATCTACATTGTAATGGCTCTCCCATGCAGTGTTTCCTCTCTAGCGCTGTGATTGGTCAATCTAGCGCACCGCATTCTACTGTATGGCCCACTAAAAACTTAAAGCTCTTTTTGTTACCAAAATGTTCATGATTTATCGCCAAGTGCTCTTCACTTTTGTATCAACTAAAGTTTAGAAACTTTCTGTTACTACTGGGTGGCCCCGGTTGGGTGGCCCCGGTTGGGTGGCCCCGGTTGAGTCCGTTGCACTGTAAAACCTGCTCACGATTTTAGAGTCACCAAATTAACTTGTTTTGGTTTTGTGTTGTGTCAGAAATTTGAAGCCATTCCTCGTGAATAAAAATCGTTTCCTAACCCGGCAGACACACAGTGGAGATATAATAAATATCTTACTAACCTCGCCTTATAGATCCGTACTGTTTGTTACCGATCGTCGATTTTTTTCTCTTAGGGTTTATGGCCCGCGCGCTTCACGCGTGGGCCATAAATCGATGGGGAAAAAACTCGGTCCGTATCTAACAGTATAGTCTCCTTCGCAGCCGTGTTTTTTGGAATGTCACACAACGCTCTCCCTAAAAAACGGCTGCGAGGGAGACTACTAACAGTACCGTCCTCGAGCTCGGTTAGTAAGAGGTATATATTTTTATTAAGATAAGGTGTGAAGAGATTCTGATTAAATGGTGCACATACATACATTAGGTTGTGACTCCAGGTGCGAAACTGAAATTGTTTCCTCCTTGGTTTCCACAGCATAGGAGAAGGTCACGTAGATGCATAGCAGTGTGAAGACTAAAAAAACGTAGCGCTCCATCTGCACATTCAAGAAAACGTATGAGCATTATTAATCATAGCAATTACAATTTCCTCAAATGTGATTGGTGCATTAACTGTGTTTTTTTGCTCTAATTAATCTGCAAAGTTGTAATCGAACAGTTGGCAGTAATCGCACAGTTTCATGAGCCAGTCATGTTATGTCCTCTAAACTAAATCCACCAATCACGACATTGATTACAATCACTATAGTAACCAATTCAAGAGACTGACTTTGTAAAATTGTGGAGGTTTAATCTCCGATGACTGTTTAAAAAGAAACCAAGATGGGCTCCTGAAGAAACTTAACAGCCATTCAGCAAGTTATTTAGCATATTGTTAACTATGATATTTAAAAATGACTATTGGAAGCTCTTTTTCAAAAGAGACTTTAACTTTTGTGGGGAATTGTAATAGCTATAGGACATCGTGTTTAATCATGATCAACAAATCGGACTCCCGCTTCCCGGTCGTGCGATTTTGTTAAGCACTCGAATGATATGTCCCGTCCAAACTATGGCATTGATAGTACGCCGATTGCTATCATGCCTGCCTGCCTGCTATGATGACACTGTGTTAAAGCCATAACGAAAGCCAGCCAGATTCAGTTGGCACATGAATAATGGAGTGACAGTAACAATATCGTGAAACTTGCATAATACAGTCAATCGAAATAATCTTCTAAAAGCAAGAAACGAAAATACACGAGTTAGTGTGCTCGTCTTGCGCTGCGCATTAGCGGTAGTTTGGTGGCTCAGAAAGGTAAAAAAATGATGAAACATTTACCAAAACACCAATCAGCTTTCAAAACCACAAATCAATTTATCAAAACACAAACTAGTTTAAGAAACTAAAATTATTTTCAAAACCCAAACCAATTTGTTTAAACTCAAACCAATTTTAGTTGTAAAAGTTCATCAACTCACGTAATCAGGCCAATAAGCCTGCGCACTTTCCGAGATTCAAATAAGAGGCCTGCTGCTCTTTAGCTCTTAAACAAGGACGGGGACTTGTATATTTTATTGAATAATTTTGGTGTACAGAGGAATAAAAGAAAATTCATCGATGGGAAAACGGATATAGCTGAAAGGATGCAGAAAGCAAGTTACTCGAGGATGTAAATAATGACTCGAAAGCTAGTAGTGGAAGAACGTTTTGGAACGATGTCGTTTAAAACTGCCTCAAAAGTCGAGTCTTTCTAGTTTTTTTGACATTCATCGGCATGGGCCTTTTCAGGAACGTTTTTTAAAAAAAAATTATAGAACCTTTTTTTTCTGAAGAATCACCTTAACTGCCGGTGTGCGAGAAAAACTATACCGTGTAAATGGCGAAAATAAAGAAAAATTACTAGATTTTGAGAACACTCAAGAAATGTAGAAAACACTAGCCCGCGGTTCGTGTTTTCTACATTTCCGTCGTGTTTGATCATAGTGTAATACACGGCTCAGGCTTCTTTATTTGTTAAATGTTTACACAAAAATGACAAAACATATAAATGAAGATACACTGACAATGGAAAATGCCTAGATCAAATAATCATAGGGAGAAAAACTACATGATGTGTGTGGTGGCTGAAGTAGCAAATGCTTTCACTGTGGAAATTTTTATTTCACTCGAAGTGATAATTCTTACAGCGTCTCTGCGAGAAAAAAAGGTGATCATTCAAACTTTATTCGCTTCAACAATACGCCCTTTAGCTTATCGTACTTTCGTGTTAGCAATTCGCTTCCCTTATGTGAAGGTTCAAATTAAGCCTCTAAAATTAATCGAGCTTCACTGCATTGAACGTTCTTGGGCATGATCTATAATCAATGAAGATTAATTGTTCGTTTGATTTAGGTCAAGTGAATCTATTAGTCTACTATTTTCAAGTGAAGCTAAAAAGAATAAAATTAATAGTACTAATACCAATACTAATACTAATACTAATACACAATAGAGATATAATAAATATCTTACTAACCTCGTCTTCTCGGTCCGTACATATATCTTATTAACCAAGCGCGAGGGCCGTACTGGGAGAATATCGGCCCGAGGTCTTGACAGTATGGACCGAGCGCAGCGAGGTCCGTACAAAAAAGACCTTGGGCCGATATTCTCCCAGTACGGTACCGAGCAAGCTTGGTTAATAAGAGATTTATTACACGACTGAACAAAAACCCAAATGATAGACTGGAAAGACACCATAAACTTCAAGCGCGCAATTTTTATTTACGGCAAACTGAACTTTTACTCACGTCTGACGTTTCCAAAAAGAAGAAAAACAAAGTTGGAAGAAAACAAAAATGACATTTTATGTGGAGTAAATACTTTTAGAAAAAAAAGAAGTAAAACTACGAGAAATCTTCGTGCGGGATCATTCGGGACAGTGTCCGGTTCAATACTTAGAGAATATTGGACCGGCAACGGAGCAATTTTAGTTATTGGCCCTCTGAACTAACTTAGTCGTGTAATAATGTAAGTTACAGATCCTCGTTTTATGATGACCCAAGCGCTTCGCGAAGGGGAAAAAACTCGGTTGGTAACTTACGGTACGGACCTTAAACTCAGTTAGCAAGAGGTACTTCGAGTTATCTTTCGAAGAAAGAACTCAATTACAAGTTAAGAAAATTTGGTGATAAATCACGCAACAGTTTGGCAACAAAATAAATTTAAATTTCGCGGTCCGTGCAGGATCGGAGAGTACGGTGCGCTAAATTTACCGCAACCACTGCGAGCGCCGTACTAGGATCTAAATAAGAGGTTGAGGAGAACGTCAATTAAAAAATAAGTTGATATTTTACCTACGAAAAAAAGGGTAGAGTGGCTTACCGTCTGAGGCTTCTCCTGGGTTTGGCGACAATAGATGTAAAATGATGTAAAATGGAATTTGTCCGTGGAAGGAAAGAAAAAAAGTCAATTTTTCACCTCTTGGAAAACTCTTGTCCTCCCGTGACCATGGGATGCCCACAATCCGTCAAAAGACATATTTATGCTTTTCTCACATAATTTGGTTTGAACTCGTGAGAATTGTAAACACAAGTTATTACTGGCACATGATGCGTGCATGTCATACGGAGAGCAGCATTTTATCAGGTGACATATTGGAAAACTCTTGATCTCCCGTCACCACAGGATGCTCACAATCCGTGAAAAGATAAAAACTGTAAACACAAGCTAATACTAGCACATGATGCATGCATGTCATACGCAGAGCGGCATTTTGTCAGGTGACAAATTACGGTTTCTTTTGATGCCACACCACGGATCAAAGATTTAAGATCATGTAATTTGTTGCGAAGTGTTATGACTTATTCTGGTCTAAAGTTTTCCCGACATAGTAAATCGAACCCAATCGAACTCCATCAAACTCAATTCATGGATTGAGTTCGATTGAATTCGGCAATCAAACGAAATCGAACTCCCTGAAAAGTAAAAAAATCAATCGAACCCAAACGAACCTTCGATTTTCGAACTCGTGATTTGTTTAAAACAGGCGTTGAAAATCCATAACCAGATCTTGGAAGTGTAGCGCACGCGTTTTTCGTAAACGAAGAAGTTCCGCAGAAATGGCTTCAGATGCGCTGTGTAAGCTTCAAACGCGTAGTAAAAGGTTACCAGCCCAGCAGGAATGCCGCATACTTCTGTCACAAATTCCCTGTAAATAAATATCCACGAAATTCGCTCGCACGAACATGCCAATGTGGTGTGTTGGATAATAAACCTCTTATTAGACGTTTTGTTGTGTAGTATCGCTGAGAATTTTTACTCGTTGTTTGTATTTTGACTGCCCCTACGGGCTCGCCAAAATACGGCACAACTCGTAAAAATACTCAGCGATACTACACAACAAAACGTCTAATAAGATATATTTATTGTCTGGATGATTTGTACGGTAATGAACTTGTGTCGTAACTTGATCAGTTTTTTATGTTCAAAACAACACTGAATTTGTTTAATCTAGATTCCAGTCCCCTCACCTTTTTTATATATAAATAGCTGTTTTAAATTTCAACGGTTACTTTTGAAAATGTATGTGGAGTACAAACGAAACGTCAACACTCAATCAAAATGTGCAAGTTCAATATGTTTTTTAATATATATGAAGCAAAACTCTAGAAGCTTGAAAACTCTCTAGAAACTCGAAGAAAACTGAGGATAACACTTTTGACATCGTACGCGAGCTCACTTTGTTTGTTTGTTTGTTTTTTAGAGTTGTTTATACTTGCGTTTGAGCCACGTTCATTGACTTCTTGCTTGTTGTTGTTTTCTAAATTGACCGTCTGTTTGTCTGTTGTTGGTTTCTGAGAAAGTTTAACGTTTTTCATTTGTGAGGAGAATTGACTTTCCTACGGTGCTTTCGGAGTGAATTGGCGACTGAAGCAGTTCTGCATCGGACAGTTCGTCTAGTTGGTGAACTTATTAATTAGCAAGTGAATCTAAAAGAATAAAACTAATAATAATAATAATAATAATAATAATAATAATAATAATAATAATAATAATAATAATAACAATAATAATAATGATGATGATGATGATGATTATGATAATAATAATAATAATAATAATAATAATAATAATAATAATAATAATAATAATAATAATAACAATATTCATGATAATGATAAGAATAAGGATAATATAATGATCACGATACTGGTAATGATAATGATAATGATAATGATAATGATAATGATAATGACAATGATAATAATAATAACCCTTTTACACTTCTACACTTCTTTTTTTAGGGATTTCATACAGTGGCAAGTTGTCACTGGTATGGAAGCAGAAAAAATAAGGGAAAGCTTGGCAAACTATATATGGTTTTTAAGAGTAGCTATTGCTGTTTGTATTTCACATCTGCTTTTGATTGACAGAAGACCCCCTGTAGATTTGTGACGTCATAAATGTGCATTTTTGGTTACATTTAGCCAATAAAAGTTAATTATTTTTGTTAATTCAATCAAAAGAGTACGAGCTCGGGCCTTTTTAGCACTCACAACTGAAATAACGATCTATAACAACTTGACTGCAAAAGTTTCAGTTAAATGCATTAAATGGCTTGCAATATGTTCTTCTTTGATGTTGACAGATCTGACAAGCTTAATTAGTATATGTCGCAATGTGAATGATCACAAACTTGATTGAGATACACGGTTAACACATTTTTTATGGTCTCTTTCTCTATTATGCTGTACCAAAAACAGGTCTTGTTATAGTTGAGACTGCGGAGGTTGATCAACTTGAAAACCTATTTTATTTTTCCATAACATGCATATAAAATCGAACGATAATTTAAAAGAAAAGACTAAAAGGATTAAACAAAAACAATCATATGCTGGAGCCGTATGATTATATGAGGGTCTCAATTAGGTGAGGTGAGCTGCCTTGTTTCCAATGTAAATTGGGCAAGAAAGTAAAATTCCCACGCCCTTAAACGGGCTTTCATGAATGGTGACAGTGACAATCAACTGGTCAACATGCGTATAAATCACGCAACAGTTTGGCAACAAAATAAGTTTCAATTTGCGGAGTCCGTGCAGGATCAGAGAGTACGGTGTGCCAAGTTGACCGCAACCACTGCGAGCGCCGTACTATCTTAGAGATGTAAATAAGTCAATCCATGCTACCGCCCTCAGTTGAGGAGAACGTCAATTAAAAAATAAGTTGATATCTCGCGGTACCCTTAAGTCATTTAACACTGTCAAAGATTTCACGAAAGGGAATTTAGGACACAGCGATCGCGATAAATTGGAAATAAAAATTTCAATAATTAGCCGTCGTGGTTCGCGTTCATCGTTCTCATTAGTTAGTTTAAGCATGGCGTTTACGGCCGACGGCAAACGGCAAAGATGACCTCTGAGTTTGTGTTCTTTTCTTCTAATCCTTAATTAAATCGCAAAAAAAGAGAAAAATGTCTCCTGCTATTCACCACAAATACAAATATTTTTACTCTACCGTTCAAAGAGCTAAAGACAGAAGACAAAAGTTTCATTTCTGCCGTTTGCCGTCTGGCGTAACGTCAAGCTTAATCTCTCTATTATCAAACCTTTTCTTTAATTAGCGACGTTAGTTGCCGTTGCCGTTGCCGTCGTGGTTTCGTTAAGCTCCCGAATATCAATGTTTGACCGCCGGTCCAAGATTTAGCACCCCCTGTTGTGAATTGTTGTGAAGATCACTTAATCAAAATAAATTAAATTTATAATTGAGAGCTCTCTGTGCTTTGTTAAATTTTTAAGCTTTGTCTTCCTATTCAGGAAGGCTTAGGCCCCGTCCACACTAATCCGTTTTCAAATGAAAACGAAGCTGTTTTGCTCCGTTTTCAAAAAGGTTTGCGTCCACACTTACCGTTTTCGTATCGTTTTCGCCCGTCCACACTACAACGTATTTTGTCTACCTATTCAGGAAAGCTTAGGCCCCGTCCACACTAATCCGTTTTCAAACGAAAACGGAGCTGTTTTGCTCCGTTTTCAAAAAGATTTGCGTCCACACTTACCGTTTTCGCATCGTTTTCGCCCGTCCACACTACAACGCTGTATCCGTTTTGAAAACGCTTTTATACCCTCAGTGCCCATGCTGAAATGAACTCGACGCATGCGAATTTCAATATTTCCGCCAGCGGTGAAAGTGGCGCCATTCTAGATACTCACAGTCGAGTGGTCTGGCGCCCGTTCTAGTCTATTTTGATGACGTCACCGTTTTCAGATAGCATCGTTTTCTCCGTCCACACTAGAAAACAGCGTTTTCAAAAAGCATCGTTTTCAAATCGCTCCACTCTGGAGAGCGTTTTCGAATGACTCCGTTTTCGGTTTTCAGCGTTGTAATGTGGACGATACCCGTATCCGGAGCAAAACAGCTCCGTTTTCGTTTGAAAACGGATTAGTGTGGACGGGGCCTTAGAGAGGTGGGAATATCTATGGAAATTAACCAAACAATCAGCTTTTTTTATTTGGGAAACTCCGAGGGAGAGGAAGCGGAATGCTTTACATTACACGCAGAAGTATCCAGCTGTTGAAATGAGATATGCTGCTCTGTATAGTAATCGTTCAGTCAGTACATAAATAACCCTTCAATTGGCTGAAACATCGGCTTCAGTAAGACACTTGTTTAAACCAAATACGGTGATCAGGATATGATATAACGATATATTTGCTAACGTTCTCTTCTCCAACAAAGCCGGTAACGCTATTAGAAATCTCTCGGCAGAAGGTTCTGCAGATGAAAAAGTTAAAACAAAAAAAGAGTGGAGTGGCTTACCGTCTGAGGCTTCTGCTAGATTTGGTGGCAGTAGATGTAAAATGATGTAAAATGGAATTTGTCCGTGGGAGGAAGGAAAAAAAGTCTCTTAAAAAAACTCTTGACCGCCGTGACCGTAGGATGGCCGCAATCCGTGAAAAGATAGAAATTGTAAACACAAGCTATTACATACTCGCACATGATGCGTGCTTGTCATGACCATACGCAGAGCGGCATTTTGTGAGGTGACAAATCACGGTTTTCTTATGATGCTACACCACGGATCAAAGATTTACGATCATGTAAATTGTTGCGAAGTTTTATGACTTATTGTGGTGTAAAGTTTTGCAAGGTTACACTTGCGATTATTGGACGAAGTTGTAGATTGATCACTGCGTAAAATACGTCACTATCAACAGAATAAGCCTCAGCATTACTTTCTTTTTGCGTTCGACTAGGAACGCCTTCATAATGCCGTCTGATTCGAGAATTCTCGACCGTTCATCGACACCGATTTGGCCCCCCCCCCCCCCCCGAAAACATTTTTCAGGGGCGAAACTATTCAAGGCAAATGACGTAATTTTTATCGACCATGTGCTCAACCTCGTTCCCAGGCTCTCTCTTCTCTGCCTCCGGAACGAGGTTGTCATGTGCGTTGTTTCTAGCAGGAGTCCAGGGGCGCTTTCCATTTACAAAAAAATATCGGAAATTTTCTATTGGGAATTTCCGTTTGGGAAGAGTGCGTTCCATTTGTCCCAAGTCCCATTCGTTCACAGGCCCCGTCGCTTCACCAAACGACCAGATCGATGCCTTAGTAAACTGTTCTGTGTTATTTTATCGAACATGTCTTTCTTCGTCGCTTTCCAGCCAAACAAATGCTTATTATCGGCATATGTGGTTATGAGAAGTCTGACATCTGCATCCTCCCATCTGTTAAGGTTTACAGTGGTAGAAACTTCACCTGTGAACCAAGAATTACAAAAGAACTTTTCAGAGTTGTTCATGCAACATTTTACGCGGGAAACGTGTACTGGCAAAAAAAGTTTCGAACAAGCAAGAATTTCTACCTACCTCTTTTCATGACTTTTATATACGGCACATTCGTGCTGCAATAAATTTTCTTTATCTGGCGCTAGAACGTGGTAGGCAGAGCACTCGTAGTAGCCCTGAAAGTTTGTTTGCAAAAAGCTTCCAGAAAACTGACCATGATAAGCCGCCATTTTTGTTGAAACACGAGGGAGCCCGGATGCTTAAAAGACCGGGAAAGGCATGGACCTGGTGATAGAGACGGGAAATCTGTAAATGGAGCACAAATTTCCATTGGGACGTTCCAACCTAGAAAACGGGACTACCTTCTGAGCAGTTGCACTTTTTCTGGGAATTTTCCAGTCGGGCGAACCGAAAAAATGTTTTTCATTTAGCCTCGAACCGGAACTTCCGGAATTTTTGACCAAATGGAAAGCGCCCCAGTTTTCACGTTTGCCTCGCGTCCTGGTGTGTTTTTTTTTTGTCGTGTTTGACCTTCTCTTCGCGTTTGGTGTGCTTTCATGTCGAATTCTGGACTCTGCTTCCCTGTTTATTTTAGATGTTCACGAACACGATCGCCTAGGCTTTGGATGTTAACTATGGAAACAACTGTATTTGATTGCTTCCAGCCGCGACAGCAAAGGTCAATCTTATCCGGCCCAATATTGTTTGGAATCAATGGAAGAGTACTCTGACGGGAAGGTCCATAGGAGTGAACATGAACCACGGAACGGAAATGTAAATACTGTCTACTCATTAATCAGGCCAGGGGAATACTCGAATCAGTCGCACGGAGTTTGTTTACGATGAACGAGCACGAGATTGCAAATGTTTACTACTTTTACAAATGACCTTTTACGCTTAAACATTATAAGTTAATGTTAGACTATTTAGCACGAAATTTGAAGGCTGATCTAAATATTTTAGTCCTTTTAAACTTGTGAGTCTACAGAAATTGCTGGTTTTCACTGTCACGCCATATCAAGATAAAAATAAAAGCCGTTCAATAAATAAATTCCAGAATCTGGAAAAAGGAAGGGGGTAAATATGCAAAGACTCTTGCCAAGATTCAGATCACAGCAATTTTTCTTAAGCGAGATATGCGGACAAATGTTTTACCCAAATTTATAGAGATTTGTATGGAGACACCATGCTGGTGCCCATCTACATGGGCACCAACATGGTGACCAGAAATCAACAAAAACATCTGTCACTGAGTTTTGCTGCAAAAGCGTAAATCTATCTCTCGAGTACTCAAAAACAATATAATGATGTTTTTTCTAATACATGAACTGTTCAGATAGCCAAATTCCCCGAAATAAGTCACTTTTTTAACCAACATGACAGATCTTTTTTTGGCCGTCATGTAAACGCCGCATCACGCAAAAGCTAAGAAATTCCCATTCGGAGCGAAAATTTGTATGGATATTACTTTTCAGCTGCTCTTATACATCATGAAAGTAAAATCTCAGGAGGATCAACTGTTTTGTAGTTTGAATTTTAGTGATGTCATGTGAAAACCCCCAATTGGCGCAGTCACGCAACGTAGTTTGTACCGGGACCTGTTCAATCAGAATTGCATAGACTTTGACACTGAAATAGCTTTCCGTAAAACCCCGTTTGTTGAGAAAAAGTGTTAATTTTACAGTAGACAGAGGTTGAAAGTCAGATAGGGAAATCATTTAAATTATCTGTATTAAAGTTACTGCGTCGAACGCACTCATAATCTTTGATTACTACTAGTAGACACCCTGGTATTTATCTAATTGAAACTGTAAGAGAGTATTCTGTTTTATCCAGATACCAGAAAAGTCCACGTGGTGTAATAACATGCCGGTTGTTGACTCTATGCTCAACTGACTGAGTTGCTCAAGCTCTTCACTATGTTCACAGGTTCACGTTTATTGTACCTTGAGGAGATTTTTCTAACAGCTCAACCACTAGCTATAGATGGCCCTAGATATGGCAGATAGTGCCAGCTGTGCTACAGTAAGAGCTTTGGTCTCGTTTTATATTAAAAGGGCGATACTTGTAGTTCTAGTGTTAGAACCTCGACGATCCAGAAAGAGAAATTCAATGTTCGGCTAAGCGGCGACGAACACATTGACCTGACTTCGTGAAGCACTTAAAAACCTTCACAGAGAGTAAGGCCACGGAGAAAACCACGAGGTCACAATTACCATATCGTCCTCTTTCTTCATACTGAGGTACAAAAAGCTATTTCTTTTTTACAAGAACCTTTCAAAACACTCGTAAAATTCAAAATATCAATGGAAAGCGCCAATATACATCTTACATTTATTAGCTTTTGTAGTAATAAGACTTTTAAAATGTATTTTTCTGGGAATGAAAAACGAGATTCGGGATATTGATGAAAACAGTGCGGGATGCGGGATTCTCGTGAAAAAAAGAGCAGGAATTCGGGATAAGGACCCCCCCCCCCCCTCCCCCCTTACAGACCATCAAGACTCAGTGAGAGTGTGGACGATGGGATAAGATGGTCATGTGTTGTGTCACTTGTCCTTGCTATCATAATGCGTGTTATAGGACAGAATGCTCTAAAAGTGAGAAGATCGGAGACCATGAAGGCTTGAAATTTTATTTAAGGGCCTGTTTACATGGAGATAGGGTGACCCTCTTAGGAGGGTCACCCTTCTTTAAGGGGCAAAAGAAAGTCCCCCTTTACATGCGAAGTCTTGTCCCTAGTGCTATCGCGATTATTGCATTTGGCGCCGAGAGAGACATTTGCGCGGTCGCTAAGTTCAAAACAATCAAAATTGCGGACAAGCGAGGTATTTTGGCGGTAAATTCAATTTTCCTTGCGCTTGCCTCTTTAGCTGCGGTTTTTCAGTGCTGTGGGTTCTTGCTTTCGTATCTCCTAATAGTAAAACGCCGAGTTTCGCGGCAATCTTACAGTAATCCGATCCCACAAAAGTTGACCCTTCTAGGAGGGTGACCCTATACCTCAAGTTTTTACACGGGAAAAATTTGGCCATCCCAGGAGGGTTACCCTATACCAAGCAGATAGGGTGACCCTACCCCTAGGATGACCCTATCTTTCATGTAAAACTAAACCGGAAAAAAACAATAGGCAAAGGTTACCCTTCTAACAGGGTGCCCCTTCCAGAAGGGTCACCTTATCTCCATGTAAACAGGCCCTAAGAAACTAGCAAGGAATATTTCACCATTATTCTAATGTCCGTGAAAAATTACAAAAAGCAATTGCGTGGTTGGTTCTCTAATTCATAATCTCAGCAAAAACGTTTATTGGCATAATCAGCAACGTTAATAGGACTCTTTATTTTTAAGCTTAACTGAATTTCGGTAGATATACACAATAACCATGCCACCTTATTTGTTTTAATTTCTTTTTTTTTAATACCTTTTCATTGGATGCATTTAAAGCAAAGGGCCTATCAATTTTATTCTAGGGAGCTTTTTTTCAATTCATTGTCAGGCTTCGTCAGTTTACTGCTCATTCTATTGTTGACAGGAAATGCCCTTATTAGCCTTCCACAGGCAGGTTTCATTTTCAATGTTTTTCATTATTTTTGTGATTTACTAGTAAAAGGTAAGCTCTACGTGCAAACGAAGTGGC
This sequence comes from Platygyra sinensis, assembly GCA_019787425.1. Taxonomy (NCBI): domain Eukaryota; kingdom Metazoa; phylum Cnidaria; class Anthozoa; order Scleractinia; family Merulinidae; genus Platygyra; species Platygyra sinensis. The sequence goes on along the minus strand of JAHPZR010016481.1, from coordinate 58,842 downwards.
TCATCAGACTGGCACCTATCTCCAGTTTCTGTAGCATGATGGGACTAGGGGTGTTTCTATTCCCCACTGGATGGGATGCTAGTCCGTTGCAGGGTAACCCCAGCATTATTTTCACCAGTACCCATTTGAACACCTGGGTGGAGAGAGGCACTGTAAGAGTAAAGGGTCTTGTCTAGGAACACAACACAATGTTCCTCATCAGGGCTTAAACCCGGACCGCTCAATCAGAAGTTGAGCGCACTAACCATAAGTCCACCACATGTCCTATTCACTGGTAAGGGATGCAGTAAAACACCAATTCTATCATTTAGGGAGCAGTTAACATTAAGTTTCTTAGATATTCAACCACAGAAATCAACTTTGCGTGTGGCGTAAATTATGTGAAGCAGCAGATGACATTGATTTGCCACTAAGGTGGTACCGCATTGTTTGGTCAAATAGACGGTCCAAATGTAATGTAAAGGGCAGCCTATTGGCACCTAAATGTTGCATTGTCATGTGAGGAGCATCATGTTTTTTTTTATTATTATTTCTGTGAGAGCACCACTGAAAGTTCTCTCTAGTCTTTTGTTTTTGAAGTTACTGTTGCACATTTGCAGTCTTTTTTTACCCGAGTAAATTTTAAACTTAACACAATGTAGTAAACAATGATCAAAAAAGGAAACAAAAGACATTTTCTCTATAATTAAGCCACTAAAGTTTCTTATTCGAAATAGATTACCTCGAAGAATGTCTAATTTACACTAACCTAAAATTACTTTGTAAAATAACCAATAATATCATCCCGTCCATACTGATGTCAAGAGCAATTTTTTCAGCAAATGATTATGTATGCTATTGTATATCCCTAGCCAGAAATCAACAATCAGAGGGGAAGTAGTACATTTACTTTAGCTTATATAAGGGGAACTGGCTGAAAATGAAATAGCCGAGGGGAAGTACTCTACCCATGGCGTGGGTAAGCCGGCTAGCTTGGGCACCCTCCGTTTCGCGTAAACAGTCCTTGCATGAGAGAACCACTTCCCTTCTGTGAAACTGCTTGTGTATCTGCGGTGAATACTGATACACCACAGACAGTAATAATGCACCAGGCATCCATATTGAAGTGAACTCGCGTCTTTCATTATTATGTTCATTTCAGTCATTTCCATTTTTGTCGCGTGTAGAAAATGCTACTATGAGCTAAACGGCTCGTAATCATACCTCAGTGTGCTTTCTTTGGTCATATTCCAGTAAAAGTGAGGGTTACAATGCCAGCACATACCCTATCTTCTTTAACGTTGTCAAAGAGTCTTAATTTCGATACCACAAGGATTTGTGTTCGATTAAGCACTGCGGCCTTCAAGATTTGCTGCCAGCGGTCCTCAGTCAACATCTCTTAGACCCCGTTTACACGGGTCCGGACAAATCTTTGAATGGACAAAAACTTGCACGGTTCCACCTCGCGTTTACACGGAACCGGCGGAACTGGGTGAATTTTTAAACGGCTAAGGCCCCGGGGGTCCGGACAAATTTTTGCACCGACAAATTTTGTTCCTGGACCGCCTGTTTCCATGGATCCGTGCAAATTCTGTTGCAGTGGTGTTTACACGGATCCGTGCAAAGTTAAGACCAGTCGCGGCATTTGATTCGAGGCCGCAACCGCGCTATCTGAGCAAAAAGCTGCACGGTTCGGGTGTATACACGAGTCCGTGCAAGTATGGAAATGTGCCGGTCAAAAAGTTGATCTGCTTTTTTCAGGTCCCAAACTTGCACACTTAGCCGTTCAAAAACTCGTCCAGTTCCGCCGGTCTCGTGTAAACCCAAGGTGGAACTGTGCAAGTATTTGTTCGTGCAAAGATTTGTCCGGACCCGAGTAAACGGGGCCTTAGCCATTCAAAAATTCGTCTAGTTCCGCCGGTCCCGTGTAAACTCAAGATGGAACCGTGCAAGTTTTTGTCCGTGCAAAGATTTGTCCGGACCCGTGTAAACGGGGCCTAAGTGTGCAAGTTTGGGACCTGAAAGGAGCCGGTCAAGTTTTTGGCCGGCACGGTTCCATATTTCTACGGACTCGTGTAAATACCCGAACCGTGCAACTTTTTGCTCAGATAGCGTGGTTATGGCCTGAAATCAAACGCCGCGACTGGTCTAAACTTTGCACTGATCCGTGTAAACACCACTGCAACAGAATTTGCAGGGATCCATGTAAACAGGCGGTCCGGGAACAAAATTCGTCCGTGCAAAAATTTGCCCGGACCCGTGTAAACGGGACCTTATAATCTACGGTCTGAGGTCCACCGTATGCAGTTCTGTAATCTGTAGTCTGCAAATGTCAGACACCGCACTAATACTGTCGGGAGAGAAGGTCTCCTGACCCCACTCCAGTGGGAAGTCTTTCGATCGTAATGTTAGCTCGGGTGGACTGGGTCAGTTGAGCCCACGATGTTCATAGGTGGATGACCAGCGGATGCCATGTTCAATGTGAAAACTTGAGTGTACAGCGGGTAACTCTAACGTAAACTTGAAGACCGCCGACGAAAGGTGAATGTACCAGAAAAAACCTTAAATGCTACAGGAGTTAAGTTGCATGACGAATGTGCAGACAGCTATCAAATTGAAGAACAAATGTAGAACAAAATGCGAAAAGTAGAATATAAAATCAAACATTGAATTTTGGCAGCGATGGAACGTCATATTTGTCGACCTCTTAGATTCTTTTGAACAAGGGAGATCCAGCAACTGAATACTTAATGACACCGATGTTGGCTCCAACAGACAGTGTTTTTTTCCCTTTTTATAAATATCACACCTTATTACAACACTTACATAACATATTAATTGACAGATAATGGCAGTAAAATTGACTGACAATTTACAATGCGCAAATAAAATTAACAACTATAGTTATCACATTTACGATAATCTTTTGTATGTTTATCAGTAAAAGAGAAAATAAAATGAAAAATAAAAATAAAAAACACGCTCGAGAGCGAAACAAAGAGAAACATAGGCACGTAAGGCGTGCAAGAGTTATTTTTTGTGAATTACAAGTCCGAGCAGTAGTGAATAATGCTTATCAGTCAATGGTGTTACCAGTCTGGTCCGTTAAAAGTGATTGGTCAGTAAAGCCTTCATGGTAATGGCTGCAAGACACGTGTTAAATTTGTCATCGGTCATTGGTCGGTTTCGATCCATCTATTGTTAGTTGTTAGACGTCGGTTTATCGGTTTTGTTTTCGTCATGGATAAGTCGTTTGTAAGGCACCTGCACTTGTTGGCATCTGTTACGAGGCTTTTGTTGTAAGTTAGTGCACCAGCTTTTCAGATTCATTCGTAGAATAGTTCGCACAGTAAGTTCTCGCTGTAACTCCTTTCATAATTTGAAGTGGTTTTTGACGCAAAGGTGGCAACAGAATAAGAACGTGCTGTACCGTGACTCGACCTGCCAGATGTGATCATATGATAGTTAGATAATTAGTTTTTTTTAATCCGTGAAATGATAGTGTTTTGAAAAAATCTTTCTTCCATTTTCTCTTAGATATTTATCTCCAGCAGTGAAGAGAAAGCACATCGCCTTTAAGTTTTCGAGAAAACAAGGGGATCGTGTTGTTTAACTTTACGAGAAAAACAAAACTATCATGTTACAAACGTTTCCGTGAAAAGTAAGATTGTCACGTTTTTACTAGTCAACGTATATAAATTGAATTAAGATATTTACCTCCAGCAGTGAAGAAAAAGACGTTATGAAAGGTAACCCTGAAAAAAGAAAGACACATGAAAAACTGCATAAATATTATAAGACGCCAAGAGTCTGGGACGTACCTTATCACATTACCCTTCCCAACGCCCGAGCGAAGCGTGCAACGACTTTGTCACCTCAAAGTCTAATCAAATTAATTTGCGGTTTAACTCGCCGCCTGGAGTCTTCAGGAATACCACAAACCTTGGGCGCTTTCCATTTGACCAAATATTCCGGTTTGAAATTCCGGGTATTCCATGCGACGAAGGGAACAGTATTTTCCGGTTCCTTGGACTAACCCGTCTCAGCTCAATGGTCATCGGGTATCAAGTTTGGCGCGAAAATACAAAATCAAAAGGAGGACTCTTTTACCTTTGTTTACTTGCTTTCAGGTTGCTCGATCGACGACGCTGAAGTTGAAATAAACGATGCATTAGGTGAGGGTGACAATATAACATTTATCGTAAGAATTTAAAACGAATCTGCGACTACATTTAGGGTACGATACCTTTTTACTTTCCTGACGAGTTCAAGAGTCGATTTCGAATGTCGAGCGAGCGAGCAGTTTGTACGCTCACATTCCACGTAGCTCACAGGTATTTTCGCAGAACTCACTAAAGCTTGTTGAGGCATATCCACTGCAATGATGTTCAACTAAGATATTTCAGTCGTTTTGTCAGATAGAGCACTAGTATTATGGTTAAAAGCTTGATCATCAGCCATGTTGAATTCGATTTCCAGGCTCGGAGAAACTAGGCCCGAGCAGAAATTGTCAAATGGAACGGGATTTTCCGTGCATTCCGTTTTTTCGGAATTTAAGGACAACTTCCGGAGGTTGTCCACAATTTTCGAAACGAATTTCCAGAAACGTTCTGTTCCATTTGATTTTGTACCGGAATTTCCGGAAATTTTGGTCAAATGGATCGCGCCACTTAACTTAAAGAAAATCTCCGCTAATGTTACCGTTTTTAACAATTGCCATTAATGCGAAATATTAAAATGTCCCTGAATTCATTAGGAAAAGATATAGGTACAAACATTTTTCTGGAAGCGCCGCTAGATCTGCTTCTTGTTTGCCCTTTTATTCTGACCGTGAAAACAACCCGGAGGGGGGGGGATACTCGATATATCTCTGGGTGGGGAGGTGTGGCCCAGCCCCTCATACCCTGACCTTGTTTAAGACAAATGTCGCTGATTTTCCTACCCTGTTTAAGACAGAATTCCGATTTTTGATACCCTGTTTAAGACAGATTAAAAGTTGCGGTTACAAATTGTGTGGCTTTCTTGTTGTGCAATCAATGGAAATTTAATGTGTCTGGTATCAATGCCAAAGTCAACGGAAGTCAATATTAATTTACAAGAGCTTGTAAAAATTTTGCTGTTTGTCGTCCAAGAAAAAATATCCTATTTATAACAAAAATTGATAAATCGATACCCTGATTAAGACAACAACTGATAAATTCGATACCCTGTTTAAGACAAAAATCCCGAGAAACATACCTTGGCTGGCCGCACGTCCCCATTAAGCCTTTAAGTTACCATTTGAAACTAACAAATAAAAATATCATGTTACATGAATCTGCAACAAAACAAGAAAATTGATTCGAAGTTTATAGTAAATCCAATCCGACTAAGAGGTATTTTTTTTACAAAAAAATAACTCAACAAAAGTGTTAAGTTACCATTTGTAACTAAAAATAGCAATATCTCGTTTTGTTTGTTCAAACATTTCATGGGAACAAGTGGTGACGATTCGTCAGCTCTAATTGAAATTACTCCCTTGTGAAAAACACTTACAGAAGTGTCAAGTTACCATTTCTACCTAAAAATAGCAAACATCTCGGGGAAACATATGCTCACAATTCATCGCCTCTAATTGAATTTACTCCCTTGTGAAAAACAAGGGTGTCAAATTACCCTTTATAACTAAAAATAAAAATTTCTCGTTACATTTGCATACAAGAACAAAACAGTTGTCACTTCCACTTATTTTGTAAACGTTAAAACTGTTTCAAATCTAAATAGTCTCGTCTCCTCTAAAATATGTCCTTTGAACTAGAAGCGACGATTCGTGACCTCTAATTGAATTTACTCGTTGTGAAAAACAAAAGTATCAAGTTACCCTTTGTAACCTGAAATAAAACATCTCTTCCCATTTGTTTACTACTGACTCATGAACTACTTCAAAACGCAAAACTCATCTCGTTCATAACTAGCTACCCTTACACTGAAACAACCCAATGTATATTATGTAACTGTGACAATCCCCTCCAAACCGGACTAAAAATCACAAACCGGCACCATATACTTTAGTCTTTATTATTCAAGCACCAAAGTCCTTGTACTTAATACAATCATAGAACTCCCAAGACTTCATATACCTCACTTGAGTTATCTTAAACAAGAAATTTTCTGTTTCTTCTAGTACAATTCGTGCTGGCTATTAATGTGATAAAGCGAAAACCCTGATAACATTGACGAGAAGTTAAGTTTCATTTATAACGTATCTTCTCATCCTAGTAGTAAACAAGAACATTATAAGTGTAAAATCGTCATAGAATAATTTCTTTTTGTTCCGTTGACGAAATTAATCGTTGTCTCTGTAGTAGAGCGGCTAACACTCAT
>JAHPZR010016481.1:45000-47500 GCA_019787425.1 Platygyra sinensis | reverse complement strand
TTGGGGAAAATTATATTCTGGCAATGGTTGGTGGAGACACTTGGGGAAAATTGCAAAAAAATTCCAAAATAGGCAAATTTGAGGGCTCTAGTATTTGGTTCAAACAGGCTTTAGAGAGAGAAAATCAGCTTCAAAAGTATCTTTTATCATCTTGATTGTTACCTCCATTTAGTTAATAAGGTTTTCGCCAACGAATTTGATGAAATATGAATTGATACAAAAGCTACCTTGAAGGTTTTTGGGAATTTCTTCAGGATGCTTTCGTCGCGTGGTTGCTCCAGTGTCTCTCCTTCGCTCGCTCCATTTTCTTGAGCAAATCTAGCGCAGACTCTAATCTAACGGTTACTCCAATCGAATATCCAGTTTGCCGTGTTTCAGACCACAAATGATGATACAAGTAGCCCGCCTACACTTGACAAAGAATAGTTGACAAGTTCAAAACATGGTCGTAATACTTGCGATTTCTGCCGTCGAGCATCTAAATTCATCAATATTATCCAACCAGGAAGTGAAATAGATGTGTCGAGATCAATATACAAAGCAAAAGTATGCTTTTGAACGATCCAAAGCAACGTCAATGGCTAAAATCGAGTCAGATATTGCGATGGCCGATAAGCCAAGAATGGTGAATAAACTGAACGAGTAGGCCGGAAGTCTGAGAAGCACGACTGCTGACCGGATGTAACACAATGTAATGGAATGCAACACCGGATGTAAGTGTAATGATACTTTGTAATGGGTTTGTTTTTACGATGGCAATTATGAAGAAAGCCAAACCAGAAAAAGACGAAAATCCAAAAGCATTAAAGAAAAATTAAACGTTGAGCAATCTCATACCTTGGGAAACTGGGAACAAGGTGGAAATGTTTAGTGCAAAATGTTAACTTTATTTTTCGTTGAATGGGTACAAGTGCAATCTGCAGTTTCGGCACGCACAGAATAATTTCCTTTTTTGTGCATACCTGTCTCGGCAGACGGAGTTTGAACGTTCAAGAGTTCTTAAAAAAACTAACTTCCTTTTCCTCATTCAAGCCTATACACGTCATTTGTTGTTAACGAAAGCCTGAACATATTTTAACACCTGTCAGTACTCTTGAATTTACTGTAGCTAAACCAAGAGATGATAAATTATATCCTCCCTTATATAAGTTTCAATCGGCGAAATAATTGGTTGATACATTGTCTTTCCATAGTACTTTTAGTGCACCACTCTTTTTATCGCGAAAAAAATTGTGGAAAAGACCCCGCTCCCTCATTCAATGTTGCTTGTTTGTTCAGCAAGATCACAGCAATTCCGGCACAACACTGTTTGAGGAGGGGGTGGAGCTCAACGGACAAGCTAGGAGGGCAAAAAGGAATCACAGTGACGAAATAGGGGATTAAAAGAGTGAATGTGTCAACAATTTTGTCGCTAATTGTTGATTCAGTGTAGTAAAGCCAGTGGGTTACGGCTACCCCTCATAACCAATTACAGCTATTGCGAGGTTTACCTTGAAACTAAACAAGTGAGCACCTTCTCGGATGAGTAGAGAGGGGCTTCGGGCCAAACTAACGCTGTCGGACCTAAAAAGCGTATACCTCAAGTACGGAATCCAGGGCGTATCGAGAAACCAGAGGAAGGAGCCATACATGTATGTGAACGCTTTATTCAGTTTGATGGAAGCGAGGCCCTGTAGCTTGCATAAAAGCCTCCCATAATACTAGGGTTATTACTTGTGGTCTTTTCTATTTCATTTGAAGGATTTTCCCCTACCGAGAAGGTGCTCATTTGTTTAGTTTGAAGGTAAACCTCGCAATGGCCGTAGTTAGTTATGAGGGGTAGCCGTAATCCATTGGCTTTACCACACTAAATCAAGTTTATATAAGGCAGGATACAATTTATCATCTCTTGGTTTATCTACAGTAAATTCAAGAGTACTGACAGGTGTTAAAATATGTTCAGGTTTTCGTTAACAACAAATGACGTATAGGCTTGAATGAGAAAAAGAAGTTAGTTTTTCCAAGAACTCTTGTCCTTGAACGTTCGAACCCTTGTCTGTCGAAACAGGTATGCACAAAAAAAGAAAATTCATTCTGTGCGTGCCAAGGGTGCAGATTGCACTTGTACCCCATTCAATGAAAAATAAAGCTGTAATTGGTTACAGTAAACACCCGCATATAAGAACACTGATTTTGGAGGTCAGGCTGATCAGGTTCTTATATATCGGGTGCTTAGTGAAAAATCAGCCTGAAAGGTGTTCTTAAATTGTTCTTAAAAATTGGTGGTGGAAATCAGAACTGTAACAAATATACAAAAAAAAGCCTGAGATTAAATTAGCATATTTACTGTAAAGAAAATTAATAAATATCATGACAAAACAGAAATCAGCCTTAATTTGTCAGAGAGTAATCTATGTATTTTGGAAAGAGAACTTGTATTGCTTGACATTGGAAAACTGTGTTTTCTTTGCCCGTCACTGAATCAACCATTTTCATACTTATTTTGTGAAAAACAACTTAT
>JAHPZR010016481.1:12500-37500 GCA_019787425.1 Platygyra sinensis | reverse complement strand
AGACAAAGTAGACAGGAGTTCGGATCATGTTTCAAACAATAATGTTGAGGTTAGCATGTCTAATGACTTTATTGCTGGACATCTGAAACAGTTTTCCCCCAGTTGAAACTCATTACCTCTGACTGCTTTATTCTGGATAGTGTTAGCCACTACAAAATAGAATTTGTCACTGGTTTTCCCCATCAAGAGCTTGTTCCAAGGGAAATGTGTTTTTCTATCCAGGAACAACATATGATTCAAAATTAAATTGACAAATATTGTTAACTAAAGGAGTGATCAAAGAAACAACCCATTGCACAGGGAAATACATTTCTTCAATACTCATCTGTCCTAAGAAGGATGGCACTTACAGGCTCATATTGAACCTAAAAAAACTGAATGATCATGTGGAGTATCATTTCAAGAGGGATACTGTTTAATCTGCAATCAGGCTTATGAAACAGAATTGTTACATGGCATCTGTAGATCTATGCGATGCGTACTATTCAGTGCCCATTGATAAGGAGTATCAAAAGTTTCTCAGGTTCAGCAGGAGAGGAAACTGTTTCAGTTCACATGTTTACCAAATGGACTTGCCTGTGCCCCATGCCTTTTTACAAAAATTCTAAAACCGGTTTATGCTACCCTCAGGAAGCAGGGGCATCTGTATGTGGGGTATATTGATGATTCATAACTACAGGGAGATTCAATACGTTAATGTCAAACCGACATCACTGATACTTGCGGTCTATTTACAAGATTGGGGTTCATGATACACCCAAAAAAATCAATTCTTAAACCGGTTCAGTCGCTTATTTTTCTTGGTTTTGTCCTCAATTCTGTAAAAATGACTGTGTGCCTTCCCACTGATAAGGTGTTCCGCATCAAAGAGCGGTGCAGTAAGCTTATTAAACATGTAACCATATCAATTCAATAACTTGCAGAAGTTATTGGACTGTCAGTGTCCAGTTTTCCAGGCGTGCTTCACAGGCCACTTTTCTATCGAAATTTAGAAAAACTTTGGCGGAACAGAGTCTCAAATAACAGAAGTATTCACAGGTTTTTGTTTTCATTACAATTCAATCGGCAGATGGCACTATCGCAGACCACTTCTCATGCTCAGGCATGGTCCAAGAAGGAAGGTGCACCTAGCATCAAGGCTGAGCTTTTATCCTAATTCCACTGCAAGCTTTAATTACATGAGGCTGGCACTTTGTGGAGATACAAATCTTAATCCAGGACCAAACACCAGCGACAGGACAAAATCGAAATGCAAAACATGCGAGTGAACTTTAGCTTGAAATCATTGAACCGTGTGATGTCATGAATGCCAACTCTCGTACCATCTCAAATGTTCTGGACTCTCCATGAAGAACTACAAACAAGTTCAGTCAATTATTGGATATTCATTGACTTGTTATTTGTGTCTGATTGCTACTCTTCCTGTTGATTTGAGTTTCCACTCAGATTTCTCTGAAAGCGACACACCGGATCAGCACAATGATTTGTTATTATGCAAAGCAGTACCAGAGATTGTGCAACAAAGAAAGAAAGACTACAGAGAAATTCTGATGATGAATTTAAATGTAAACAGCCTTCAAAACAAGATCGAGGAGGTCAAGATACTGGTTGAGCAATTCAAGGCACAAGTGGTCTTCTTAACAGAGACAAAAGAGACCTTACGCAAGGATGACGTCGCCTGGGAGGACGCCGTTGAAATTCCTGTTTGGCAGACGACGTCCTCGTCGGGACTCGTCGCAGTCGCCATACTTACGCAAGCAGGCGCGGGCGCGTCACACAAAGTTGATTTGGCGGGAATTTACGAATGTGATTTCTGCGCGAAATTTGTTCAAAAACTCTTCGAGCTTTATTTCAATATGCCAAACTTACGCGATGTGAGGCACTGTCTCCTTTTCGGCTTTGAGGGAAACTTGCTAAACGATGAAGAATTTATTCTTCTGTACGATTTGAATACTTCTAAGAACCCTGATTTTCCTTACTGGCAGTACGACCCATTCGATTTAGATAAACTATGCGATGACGAGTGTAAAGCTGAATTTCGCTTCTTAAAGAACGACATTTATGTCCTGAAAGATGTGCTTCAAATACCCGATGAAGTTGTCTGTTATAACAGACTAGTTGTCGATGGAATTGAGGCCTTGTGTGTTCTTTTAAAGCGATTTGCATATCCTATTCGCTACAGCGATATGTGCCCTCGATTTGCTCGACCTGTACCACAGTTTAGCATTATAACGACTGCTATGATGGACATCATATACAGGCAACACAGTCACCGCTTGAGAAGCTTTCATCAGGCTTGGCTTTCCCCTGCAAATCTGCAAACCTATGCTGATGTCATCCATGAGGCTGGAGCTCCCTACACAAACTGTTGGGGATTTGTGGACGGGACAGTTAGGCCAGTTTGTAGACCTGGAACTTTACAGAGGCCATTATACAATGGACATAAACGAGTTCATGCTATTAAGTTCCAATCAGTGGTTGCCCCTAATGGACTGATTGCTAACTTGTACGGTCCCGTTGAAGGGCGGCGCCATGACAGTGGTATGTTAGCTGATTCTGGCCTGTTACCACAGTTACAGCTTCACTCTCGCTCACCGCTAGGGAACCCTTTATGCATCTATGGTGACCTGGGATATCCCTTGAGGCCCCAGCTACAAACACCATTCAGAGGCTTGCATCTAACTGCACTCCAGCAGCAGTTCAATACATCCATGAGCACTGTTAGATCAAGTGTTGAATGGGTTTTTGGGGACATCATCAATTATTTCAGTTTCCTTGACTTCAAGAAAAACTTGAAGATAGGATTAAGTGCAGTGGGGAAAATGTATATTATTTGCGCCCTGTTAACTAATGCTAGAACCTGTTTATATCCCACATCGACCAGCAGCTTTTTCAACTTAGGACCACCCTCGTTACAGGAGTACTTTTCTTAAGTAAATTTACCACTAGGTTGAGCACCAAAGTCCCAAGATTTTGGGTTAAACTACGGGGATAACATCCATATGATTGTCTCTGCATTTAAAATTTAAACAATTTTTGTTCTGTCTTACCATATTTTTCTTTTGCTATAATGAAAACAAAGTAACAATGACATAAGTGTAAGATATAATGAGTGAAGCTTCACAGTTTTACAAGGTGATATAGCACATGCACAGAACTTTTGTAACTCTGGTGCTGCTCAAAGGTATTCATAATGAAAAAAGTGAATTTTCCCTATACTTTTGTAATAGTTGCATTAAAATTGTTGGCTTTGTAGACTGCAAGGGATTCTAAATGAATTAAACACTCAATTTGATAGCATTACATGTGCTTTACTTGAACTTGAAATTTCTGTGTTATAGTGGTTTAAAAATCTCAAAATGCTGATCAGATGATGTAAATGCTTTGCTTTCTGTGTCCATAATGGGAGATATGTCCAGGATTGAACACTAATGAGATTCAAATTCCCTATGATAAGCATCACAAAGTGTCCTCATTGGTAAAAAGTCACCTAAACACACACAATTCAGTCAAATGTGAAGTAGTATGAAGATTTCAAATAACCCTGTCAAATATGAAGTACTAATTCAACAATACTTGAGTTCAATCCTGGACATAAGTGCATAATGCATGGCATTTTGAAATTTAAAATCCTTTAGATCTGAATGTCTAGCTTAATCAAACAACACTGGCCCATCTGACTGCTCAGTTCACATAGAAGGGTTATGAAATGGAGCTGATATACACTTTCAGGCAGGATTTGCTGTTTTGATAAGTTTAATTAAACCTGCGAGCAAGCTGTCTGAGGAGTTAGGTGCTTAATAAAGGTTGGAAAAAAGATCCCTTCCTCCTGACCGTTACCTCTCAGATATCTTGCTGCCAGACTACATGTGTAATTTAAACAGTAAGACTTTATTGATATTATTTTAAACTGCACAGCATAAATTTTTGTTCAGATACAATGCTTTAATGCAATGAATGTATCTTGACAAGCTTATATAGCAGTGTGTCTAGTCTACTGAAGCATTTACTTTTATCTGAAAAAATTGGGGCTGCATTTTTAGATACTGCTTGAATTTTTAAGACAATGGTAAGAATGATAAGAATACAACAATTATTTATTTAAACACAACAGTTAGCTGCAAAAAGGATCATACATGTGAATAGAGATCGAAAGCCTAATCTGGTACACACAAGTATGCATAACCAAACACTGCAACTAGGTGTAATACCAATTTATCATTATAATGCATGCTTGTAACATTTAAAACAACAGTAAATAACAGTTGTAAGTATCAAACATGACATCTATCCCTACCAAAACTTACAGGGCATTTTGACAAATATGAACACTCGACATGTTTCAGTGACAGATTTGTGATCAGTTTTTAGACAGCTTTTCTATTATACACAAAAAATGCTGCGACTGCTGCTGCATCATCATTTGGTACTGCTGTTGCTGTTGTAACATCTGCTGCTGCACATTTACCTGTTGTGTCTGAAAATGTTCAAGCATCTTAACCATATTTTCAGTTGCTGAAGCTTGTTTTTGAGCTGCTTCCAGCTGCAATTCTTTCTGTAGCTCCATTTCTTCCTTCTTCATTTTCAACTCTTCTTTTCTTAAGTCGAACTCTTTCTCAGCTTTACTCTGCAGGTAGAGCATAGTTTCTGATCCATTCTTCTTGGGTCTTTTCCTGGAGTTGCTTGATTGGCTCTGCTCTTCTTCCTCGGTGTGCCTTTTTTTGGTTTGGGAGAGACTTTCTAGAGCCTTCTGACGGACTTCTTCGGCATCTTTACGATCTTTCAAACCTTTCTCATGTTTATCTTTCGTATCTTTTTCGTAATTTTCTGATGCCTCATGGGACTCTTCCACGATATTTTGTAGTAGTTGGTCTAATTCAGTTTCATCGGTATTTGACCCACTGGATCCTTCCTGGGTCCTCATTTTCTTCTTATGTTTTTCTGATAACAGCCGGTATCGATCCCTGACAGACTTTTGGTTGACACTGAAGGTAATCTCCTTTACTTCACAAAGGTCACTCGCAATATTTTTCCATGCGTTTCCACTTTGTGGGCTTCCCGCCTTGAACTGATATGGCTTCATAAATGGAATTTCCCGGCACAGAAAGATGTCGTGCTTTTCACTCCACTTCATCAAAGAACTACAAAAGTATAACACAGGTATTAAAGATATCAGGTAAAATCAGGAAGAAGAAAGCTTAAACTGATTTTGGTGGCAGCCAACTGTTCACAGCGACAACTTTTTACAACTAGCTTTAATATTCTGATGCAGAAACTGAAGAAGCTGGAAGTCAACATCATTCGCAATTTTCGCCAAAAATTTGTCATAAACAATTGAAGGCCAGTTTCAGTGCTTTACGGCTCGAAATAAGTGGTCTTTCACCTTACACTTACCTTTTCTTTGGCGCTTGACTTTCCGCCATTTTGAACAGCTGCGACGACTTGAAAACAGCGATTCTGACGGCGGCGTCGGCTCGAGACGTGACAGAGATAATTAAGTTTCGTATGCACGCATGCGCATTGCATCGTTTTTCTATCGTCCTCGACGTCGTCCAAAGCGACGTCGTCTTTGCGTAAGTTCACTAAAGATAGATGAAACATATCCAGATAGTCAGTTTGCTATAAACAACTACCATTTATTTAGAAATGACCTTGTCGAGGGTGGAGGAGGTCTTATGGCATATTTTTCCTCTGTGCTCCCATCAAAGCATCTAAAACAACCAAAGGTGTTCAAAACAATTGAGGTTCTACTAATCCAATCTATATTTGGCGCAAAGGACGTTATCATGATGGGCATCTACAGATCTCAGAAAGTAACTGGGAATAACTACTATGTAACTCTGGAAAAGGAACCACATGAAATCTGCTCTTGGATATCCCTTCAGAAACAGTTTATACTAATTATGGGAGATATGAATCTCAACAAGCTCAGACCGGGAGATAAGGAAGGAAAGATTTTGTGTGATCTTGAGGAAGTGAATGGCCTAGAATGTCTGATAAAAGAACCGACAAGGATTACAGAGAACAGTTCCACCCTGCTAGATGTTATTTTAACAAACAAACAAGAACTTTTTAGAGAAAGTAGTAGTTGTATGGTTCAGTTCTGCACAAACCTCGGCCTCTGATTGGCTATTTGAGCCCTAATTCTTATGCAAATGAACACTAGTCCTGGAACCAAGATGTCTGACCCTAACCCTGCTAACCGCTGACCTGAGCCGCCTCCAGATGACGTTACCTGACCCTGATGACGCCACCCTAGCAACCCTAAGCCTAGCAGCCCTAATTAACATATTCAAGATGGTGGCCTAAGAAGGTGGTAACCCTAGTTATTGTAGGAATGGTGCAAGGGTTGTTTATATTTGGATCATGGAATGTTTGTTGACACTTGTGGGACAACTTACTCTGTCTCCCTGGTTTTGAAATGTACAGGACGCATGCGCAATACTTCCTAAGTAATCCATACATGATATAAGGGTCATGAATTAACTCTGCAGCCATGTGGGAGGTGTTACTCTGCCGAAATAGTCTACTCTACCGAAATAGTACAACACGCATGCGCAGTAACACAAACATTACAAATTTGGGGTGAAACAACATTTTATTGAGAAAAAATGAAAGATTACAAGTTTGCATGCATGTGTAAGTAACAATCAAAGATGACGGAGATTATTTTTAACAATCAGAAGCGGAATTAAGAATTCAAGAGGGCGGACCCTTAGTTCCCAGTCCCCTCTGATCCCTAATGACATCATTATTTTGATGTCACCCCTCCCAGTCCCCTATCCCCTAGGCCCCAGGCCTGGCCCCTAATTAATTCAAGATGGCAGACCCTTAGTTCCCAGTCCCCTTTCCCTTAGGTCCCAGGCCTGGCCACTAATGACGTCGTCGTTCTTATGACATCATCCCTAGGACCTAGGCCTAACCCTAATTTACATAACCAAGATGGCGGTCAAAGAAGGCGAGGTTACCATGGGTAACCCTCGTTACTTTTCTACTAAGTGAAATGCCTCTTATATTAGGATCATGAAAAGTCCGCTGACGTTTGTGGGAGGTGCTACTCTGTCCCCTAGCATCAAAAAGGTACAGAATGCATGTGCAATACCTCCTGAGTGGTCCATATGTGATATAAGGGTCATGAATTGACTCTGCAACCATGTGGGAGATGTTACTCTGTCCTCTATAACCGAAATAGTACAACACGCATGCACAGTAACACAAACATTACAAATTAAGGGTGAAACAATATTTCATTGAGAAAAAAATGAAAGGTTGCAAATTTCCATGGATATGCAAGTGAGAATCCAAGATATATGGAGGTTATTTTTAACCAATCAAGAGCAAAATTAAGAATGCAAGATGGTGGCATCAGCTCGGAAACCTGGAAGCGAGGCCCAAGGTTCCCACAGGAAGGAGTATGAAAGCCTGGGATCGTTCTCATGGATTTCCATAGGAACCTATTCGTTAAAAATCTTACAAGGTTCTGTGACTCTAAACGACAGAAGTCGTCTGGCCAAAGGTGTCACACGTCACGCAAAGTTCATTTTCAAATCAAAGAATATATTTTCCAAAAATCCAGGACCGGGCTGTTCAAAGCCTGATTAAGCTAACCCAGGGATAGAGAGAATTTTGATTTTAGTTTTCTACGCTTTTGGTGAGGTGCTCTGTTTATATTGTTTGCAATTCAGTTTCAAGCTGGAGTAATCTCAAACTACACTAAACGTTAGAGGCGAAAAACATTTTAAACAAGAAACATTAATGCTGCAGTTAACATTTAATCCTAGGTTAATGTTAACCGGCTTTCGAACAACCAGACCCAGGTGTGTTACAAACTAGGCCGTGTTCTGAGTCGCTGGCACCCATGCACTATTTACAAACAAGGTGCTTGCGTGCTGACAAAGGGGTGAGAGCATGTCTTGTTAGATGAATGTTATTTTATAAGAATAAAATAATGTTATCATTAATCATTGCTTTTATGACATTTGGTGGCTCCTAAAGGAGCCTATTTTCTTTGAAGCTTTCTTCCTTACTGGTCCAGAAGTAGGTCCAAAGCCTTCCCAAGGAGCAAGATAGTCTCCTTCTGTTCTGCAATTTTCTTGCGGAGTTTCAGCTCCTTCGAATACTGGATAACATTTTCCGGCACTCTTGCCATAAAATTTCAGTCCAAAAGGACCACCATCTTCTGACCTATCACCTCTCCGCTCCTCCTCTGTGCTGGCGTGTCATCAACCAAAGAGTTGCAGGGAAGGGAGAGATCTCTCTCAACCTCCCTTAATACTTGAGATATTGAAACATCGAGTTCTTTGTCCATCTTCAACTTGAGTTGTCATACTTGGAAATAAAAAGTGCTGAAGTACATGTATCTATATCTTTTAGTGCTTAGCGCATAATCAAATTGTTGTGTGCTTTGTTGTCTCTTTGGCGATTCAAAATGCCGCGCGATTTGAAAGCATTAATGAATACGCGGTATTCATGAGCACATAATCAAGTTGTCCTGTGCTTTGTTGTCTCTTTGGCTATTCAAAATGCCACGCGGTTTGAAAGCGTAAATGAATACGGGGTATTCATTAGCGCATAATCAAATTGTCCTGTGCTTCGTTGTCTCTATGGCTATTCAAAATGCCACACGCTTTGACAGCGTTAATGAATACACGAATGTCAGTGATGCTATCAGATAAGAATGAAGCAATCAGAATTATTGAAAGTCACTTCATGGACGGAAATTACATAAGGCACGAACAGCGGCAAATTATATTAAGCAGTCAGTTTGATGAGAATAAGTCACTTACATCAATTTTTATCAACATCAGAATATCACTATGATATTATCAAGGGAAAAAGTGAAACATGCCTGATTTCTGAAATCGCCATACTCATTGTCTCTCCAAAGTTTATTGGTTCATTTGAAGCTGCTGCGTTTTCCTTTACTAACTTGTTTTTCCTGCCTTCCCTGCCACTTTAGTTTGCTTTTTAGCGGTCATTCCCTTTGTTGCCCTCCCCATTTTTGCTTCAACAGCTTTAAGAAAAAAACGAGTAACCAAAAAATTCTCTCCGCTTTGAGCTCAATGCGAAACACTGGGACTGATTGAAGATTACACATGTAAATTTCACCAAGAGGCGAACGGAAGTAAACTCTCCAATCCATGATTGGCTCAGTTATCTGAGAACCCAATTGACTGTGTTTGTGGGCGGAGTTTGTTTGCAAAGCAAGCAAATTTTTTTCAGCGCTGTTTTCTCGAGACAATTTTTTTTACCAGGAGGGGACACTTAAAAGATTATTTCCAGTCTGTACTGTGCAGTCTCAGAACCCTAATGTTTGTAAACATTATAAACGGCTCACTCAATGGAGTGCGAATCGATGTTTTTCGTTAAGTACCACATACCTTATCTCTGGGACCTTTCAAATTCTTTTTCCAACAGCTTCATTGATTTTTACAGCTATGAAGTTGTTTCATGAATTGATTTGAGAAAGCACGAAGTGTTAAGCTTTGACTGCTTCGTATCCATAATGGCGGTTGTTTAAGTAGTTGCCAAAACAAAAACAAAAAAAAAACTCTCGAGAGTGCACAGTACGGACTGGAAATCATCTTTAAGTTGTATTTAATTATGCTGTTCTGACAGTAAATAAGGTTTCAGTTGTTTTGAAAGTATAGACCCTATGCAAAAATGGCTGCCGTAATTTTTATTATTCTTTTGTTTGTATTTAAATTAGCCTCACTAACCTTGTCTTTGAGACAAAAATTGTAAAGAATTTGTTATCCCGAATGAGGTTAGTGAGGCTATTTTGAATATAAACAAAAGAATAATTTAAAGGCAGCAATTTTTGCATAGGGTCTATATGCTTAAGGTGTGTTTAATTATGCTGTTCTGACAGTGAATAAGGTTTCAGTTGTTTTGAGAAGAGAGGAAAGAAAGTTATGTTTCTTAAGACCGATGCGCGCTGAACCTACTAACAAGTGACGTTTCATTAATAAAATTGTATTCACAGAAAGATAGAAAATGATCTGTTAAGAACCAATGAGAAGATGGGGATAATAGGGGTATTTCTATGTCATTAAATTGTTACAAACAAAATGCAGAGTGATGCATAATTTATGATGTTTATTGAATGAATAATCACAGCTTGAAAGCCAACTTCAACTTTTTAAGTTTTGACCGTCGGTTTTTTCCACAAAATGTACCGCCAGGGTGAGTGAGAGCATTCAGTATTTTAAACATCAAAATGGATTTTTGACATTTTCTCATTAATGCTAATGTCATCCAGCATAATTCACAAAGAACATCACTAGATCTTTGCAAATAGGAAGCACCAGTTATTATTCGCATGGCACAGTTATGGAGCTTTCGCAAATTAACAATCTGTGTCTCACTTATACTATCCGAAACAGTTCAACAATATGAGAAGAAGGGCTCAATTATTGACCTGTAAATGTTGATGCGGTTTTCTGTTTTTAGAAAAGGTTTAACCCTTCTTAGAACACTCAAGTTCCGGGTAACCTTCTGTCTTATACTTAGCATGTGGTTATCCCAGGTTAAATATTCATCAATGTCTACACCAATGCATTTAACAGAATTAACTTTCTCCAATTCGGTGTCTACCAAAGAAAGAGCAATATCCTACCATAAAATCAGTTTTTAACATGTTTAGGGTAAGCCTGTTGGCTGAAAGCCAAGACAACTGCATTTTGAATTTGAATCATTTTTACAAATTTTTCTAACTTAAGGGACATGTATCAGTGTGCCCCAAATTTCCATCATTCATTGGCCCTACTTTATGGTGAGACATAATTAAGGCCTTCCGACTATGTCGCTCTATGTATTTCCTCAAGTACAGAGGCTCACTAATCAAGTTCACTTCCAGTTGGATTTTAGCTATCAACACCACAATGTCTTCTTGGTACCTTTCCCTAAAAAACAGTGATTAATTTTAATTACTTGTCTGGTTTGTTTTTGACAAGCAGTTAAACTTAGAGAGTTGATAAAAGAAGCATTCTCTTCACTAAAAGACATTGTAGAAACCAATCTTCTTCCTAGTCCCAGTCCATGTGGCTAAGCTTAAATAGATTTACCTTTGTGCTGGTTATGCAAAAGACAAAGTGTTCGCTCACAACAAGTGATCACTACATGTAGTTTTTACATTCTTTATGGTGTTTTGCCTTATTCCCAAATCATCATGTAAATGTCCGATTTCATCATTTGTCTTGTACTTCGTACGTTATTCCTGTTATTTCCAATGTTGCAATTAGTTGTCCCATTCCTATTGCACTGTATTGGTAAGGTGTTATTTTGGAAACCATTGGCAATGTCATGTGTAGTAAAGAATCCGAGTCATCCAGAAAGGGAAACCTGAACATGTGGAACCATGACTTCAAATGTTGTATTAAGTTTACTAGTAATGAGATGTTGAATTATTAAAGCAAAATTCTGAAGTTGATCATGAGGCTTGCAAAAAAGGAAAGTGTTGAAATCACATTTGTGAGATGTTTTCAAGCCTATGACAAATTTCAATTCACTGATTACCCTGAAGTTAAATCAGATGCACTTATTGCTTGTCACATGAAGATGTTGCTGAAGCTCATTGGGTGTGCAGTCAGAGTCATTGCAGGTGTGGTCAACCTTATGCTGGGTGTACCTGACTCAGATGAACTCTGATGAAAACATTGAACCCATATTGTAGAGATTGCTCCAGTGTGAATTTTGTTCGCTATGTTAAAACTCCTCTTCAGCAAATGGAAAACATGTTTAAGACTGACTTTAATGAGCCAATGATTTTCTCAAAGGTTGAAATGTCAGTTCAACATCAAAAAGCACTGTCACAAATGGAAAATTCTGTGAAGTTCATGAATGGCCACTATCGGTTGCAGTTGCCATGGAGGCACATTTCAGTAAACCGCTCAAGCAATTGTGAATTTGGATTGGAATGATTGCGCTACTTGAAGAAAAGATTCCAGTGTGACCTTCACCTTTTCAAGAATTATAGGGTTACTGTTAACAGTTGTGTGTTCAATGGTTACACAAGACAAGTTCCTTGTAACCAACTGGAAGCTGTGAAGTATACATGAGTCAAGTACTTACCTGCTATCTAGTTTTTCATCCTCGGAAACCAGGGAAAATGGGAGAGAGTCCTGTTTGACTGTGCAGCCAAGTTTAAAGGCACCTCCCTGAATGATCAGCTTCTTCAAGGTCCAGACCTCACGAAAAGGACTTTTGGCTGTTATCATACATTTCCACTGATGTGGAAGGCATGTTTCACCAAGTGTGACTAGCTCCCGATGATTATCACACGTTAGAATTCCCGTGGTGGCCAAACAATCACCTCTCCAAAGGGCCAGTTGATTACCTCATATTATTACACTTGTCCTGAGTCAGGTCATATCCGGAAGTGGGGTGCAGGAGGCGGGTTGAAATGCCACTGTATCCCATTCTGTGACAGTTAGTCAGTGATTTTTGCTTCATTCAATTGCTCAAGAGCCTCTTGAATTTCTCTCTGAGCACCGACAAATTTTGTTCTGTTAGCAGACCAAATATGAGAATGTTGTGTGATCACATCCCCCCAGAGGCCTGGAAGGAGGGAGGACTGGTTTCATCCAAGGTTCTCCACTCCCCCCTCAATAAGATCTGGAATGAGGAGGTCATCCCTCAGGATTGAAAGCTGGGTCTCTTGGTTAAACTTCTCAAGAAGGGAGATCTGTCCCTATGCAACAACTGGTAAGGCATTATGCTCCACTCTGTTGCAAGCAAAGTTATTTGTAAGATCATCTGAGAGGATGAAGGATTTTCTTGTTGACAGACTTTGGGATGAGCAAGCAGGATTTTGCAAAGAGAGACCCTGCTGTGACCAGATTGCTACACTCAGGATTATCGTGGAGCAGACCTTGGAATGAGACACTGGGCTATACAGTACCGCTCAAAAATAAGTTGACAGTCCCTAGAGTCTCGATCCTCGATAGTTTCGAGTCTCGAGTTGTGAGTCAAGAAAGTTAATGAGCTTGTCACTTGACTCATCCCTTGATAAATTAATTGCACAAACGGGCTGCAAACCAAATACATGTACATACAGACTACCAGTCTTACTAGCAATCGTTTCGCTCACTTTGCAATCCGAAATCAAATAATTACCAAGGTGTGTGACCGATTCGATTGTAAACACAGATAAGGGCACTGGGGTGTTTAGTTGCGATCGGTTATGCAAGCGAATGAATGAATCTCGCGCCAAAATGAAAATTAATATGTTGGTGAGTTTTGTCGATTGAAAGTACATTCGCTTGCATTGCAGCCTGAAAAAAAGAACACATTCTAATTGGAGGTCAAATGTTGCATGTTTGTCTGTCGGAATACACTGAAACCGATCACGGAAGTATTCTCGTGGTAAATAAATTTTATGCCTGCACGAATTTGGTGAAATTCATTTTAAAATGTTTTGTGAGCGTAATCTTCAATTTCAGGCCTTCTACGTTCGAAACAGCACGGTCTACAGATCTAGATTCATGGCTCAAAAAAAGCCCCGTCCAGGACAAGTAGATTTTCCCTTCAGGCAAGAAACTTTCTCTCCTTCCTTGCCCGACGGGCAAGGACCCAGGCAAGCCGCTCGTCGACTAAAATTTTTTATAATGATTTTGAGAAGAAAAGGTAAGCTTTAGGCTCAAGGGTAATCAAGTGTTTAGACGAAGCAAATGGCAAAGACTACAATTAGTAGTGTTGTTTTGTTGATTGCGTGACGCACGCTCACAGCTCAGAAGTGGTTGCCTAGCACGTGATCAAGATCTGCCCGATCAAATTTCTTTCCAGTATGAAAACAGCCACATTGAAAAAGCTGTGTTATTTCTTAAGTTTAGCAATTTTCTGCGAGCACTTTTTAGTTTCTCGGTAAAAAACTTAACTCGGCAATGATTACGAAAACTGAGAAGTCGCATATTTCTGCCGCAAAATCGAAGCCAACATTTCTTATGCTAAAATCTAAATCTCTGTTTTCGGTGAAACATGAAAGTTGGGCGCTGCCGCGCGAAATGAAAAGTGTTACGTTATTTAAAAAAAAGAAATGGAAAGTCATTAAAAAAATACTTTCAAAGTTCCTGGAAGATGACTCGGAATAGTGTTTCTTTCATACAAAGACGTTTTCCCTCGACTGAAACTATTTTTCATTCACCGAAATGAAAAAAATAAGCTCTTGCCGGTTTTAATTCAGCAATTTTGCAAATGGCTCTGAATGTAAAGGGTTAACCGCATCTACCGGTAAGTTTCCATCGTCGACTGCAGGTCTACATTTAGTTTTGAACACAAGTTGTCTTAGAGAAAAATCACGTTTAGTCCGCTATCGTATGGTCGAATGTTTTCATGCGATAACGATCGATGCAAAACACTTGCACTTTAGGTGTGAGTACTGTATTATTCTTCCTTCGAGAAATAAATCACTTCCTCGGAACCCTTGCGAGTCTTTGCATATGTGAGAAAGCCTTGTTTCTCGAACCCCGAGACTTGATCCTCGAGACTCGAGACTCGATACTCTAGACTCTATCCTTGAACATCTTCGAGCATCAAGGCTCGAAGATCGAGTCTCGAGGTTCGAGTTTTGAGTGTCAACTTACTTTTGAGCGGTACTGTATCTGGTTTTTGGAGATTTCGAAAAGGCTTTTAGTTCTGTGGACCAGAAGGTGCTATGGATGATCTTGCAGCACTATAGGAACCCTGAGAAAATTGTGACGATGATCCGGGTCTTTTAGGATGGCTTCCAAGCAAGGGTTTTGCATGATGATGATATGACAGAATTCCTCACCATGAGTTCTGGGTTCCACCAGGGGTGCCTGCGAAGCCCCCTTGTCTTCCTCGTGGCGCTGGACTGAGTATCTCGTGAAGCCCTTGGTGATAATGAGACAGGGATCCAACTTACCCAGCTGCGGAAGTTAGAGGACGTGGACTTTGTGGATGACATGGTGTTGCTGAGCTAAAGATCGCCCACACACAACAGGAGTTTGAGGTGCTGCAAGAACAAGCTGTCAAAGTGGGACTCGAGGTAAATGCAGCCAAAACCAAGGAGATGAGGATTTGGTCCCCAACAAACACAGGTACCATCAGCTGTGGAGGAGAGACCCTGGAACAGGTAACAGTGTTAACATACCTGGGCAGCCTTATCACCACCACTGGCGGCACAGAGGAGGATGTTGAGGCCACATGCAGGAAGGCACAAGCTGCTTTCTCTGTTTAAAGTACCTATGAAGTAAAAAATAATTGCTGCTTATTTTAAAGGCTTTTCAAAGTAAAGAAGAATGGCGTTTTCCTTTTGGAAATACCTTTTTTCTTTTTAGAGATATTTACATTTTTGTATTATGCAAATGAGGAAATTGATGACGTCATAGGTGGTTCCACTAAAACAGTACAACACTCGATCAAGAATATCTCCAGAAATATTGGATGAGTGTTCTTCAAACTTGGCATCAGAAACATACATCACAAAAGAAATAGAATCACACTTACTATGTTGTTGCCATGGCAACACTCTTGGCTCCAGTCTCTTTCTGGGAAAAACCAAATGTGACCTGATTTGGGAAAACGTACACTGACGGATTTCCGTTTAACGGCTAAAAAGCGTTTTACATCCGATTAATATCCATTTAAACGGTTACCAGAAGCGTTCAATCCGTTTTTTGTTCCGTTTAATAAACTTTCGAAACCAATTTTAATAAACTATTATCCGTTTTAACGGTATTGTTTTCCATTTTAACGGAATATTCCCACGCCATTTAAACCGAAGAGCCTTCCGTTTAATGGCAAACTAACCCATTTTATAAGCCATAGCCTGTTATATAAAAAGACTTTATACCCGTTTTAATTATTTCCCTATCCGTTCAAACGTTTTGCTAACGGTTATATAGCCTGCGTAGCAAGCGTTTCCAAGCAAAGAATAAAGAACGGGGTTTTCGGCGTTTAGCCCGCGCGAAAAATGGGGCGAGAGCAAAAATAAGAAGGTGGGGGAGGGGAAGGAAGGAAACGCTTGCCGCCAAGCATTGTGAATCTCAAATATTCCGTTCGCCAGCGAACGGAGCTCGTGATTGGCTGGGCTAGTCGATCATTATTGACACGTGTCAATCAAAGGTCTTAACGTTCTGAGTGCCGGAAAGAACGTCGAGGCTTGTTTACAAAAAGCGTTAATTTTCTCACGGAATGAGTATTTAGTCGTGAACTTCGACAGTACAGTAGAAATCCTGTAGTGCAATGTCAACCCTTTGGTATTTCGAAACCTGACTATAAATAAACCACGGGACAGAAAATTCGCACTACTGCGTCAGTGCATGGGAAAACTGACAGCTGAACTGAGTGGCATGCTTTCGGATTTTATCATGTAGGTACTCTGACATTTCATGAGAAGCATTTTTTTTGTTGAGACAATTTAGAACCCCTGGGTACAATTCTAAATGATCTGTTATAGTGAGCTGTGGCATGCCAGTTTTTATTACATAATCATTATACATATTTGCCTTACCAAACATTTAGTCTTCTCGAGACAAGGATTATACAAACGCGACTTGAGTACTTCTCACAGATTTGTGCTTAAACTTCACCCTTGCGGTCCTTCCTTTAGACGGATTGAATAGAAAAATAGCTCGATTATAAATTACCAAATTTAACTCTGAAAGCCTGCATTGGTCGCCCGGGGTCATCGAGATTTCTCTGTCGTACGCTCTTTGTCCATGTTTCAAACATATTTTGACAAGTTAAAGTTTGTTTTGGTTCAAAGTTCACTACCGCTACGAAAGGCCGAAGATTTAAATTGATGAGTGGCTTTGCCGCTCACGATTGCAGCTTCGTCACGAAAATACACAAAAAACCCTCTGGCACCTAGGGTAACCTTGTATGATTCTTATTAGACGGAAATAATACAGTGATCCAAGATTTCGAATCTTGCGAGCACAAGGATTACAAACGCACTTGAATGCTTGATGACAGCGTGAAATCAGTCAGGCATGAAAGGCCAAGTGGGTGGTTTTCAAAATCACAATGCTTGGCGGCAAGCGTTTCCTTCCTTCCCCTCCCCCACCCCCTCCTTCTTATTTTTGCTCTCGCCGATCGCCCCATTTTTCGCGCGGGCTAAACGCCGAAAACCCTGTTCTTTGCTCTTTGCTCGGAAACGCTTGCTACGCAGGCTAACGGTTATATGCATACGTTAGAACGATTTAGGAAACCGTTTTATGATCTTGGTCAAAACGTTTGATTATTTTTCTTATCCGCTCAGGTATATTAAGGAGTGGGTCAGGTCTTATTTAGTGTAAAACTTAAAGGGGTGGTCTATCTCGAGAACCATACGTGGGAAAGGCTTCTAACCTAGGCATGGTGAAAGACTGCCCAAAGTAATTTCAGTTAATAGTGCTGTTGCTATAGCAACCAATCATGTGACCAAATAACAGGCCACTTCCGGTTTAAGTTTTAAGGCCTATGCAGACAGGGAAGATCAGTATATTATCAACATTTTACAGCGTAGTCTTACTACTTACCCAAGAACCTTACCCAATGTAATTGGAATGCATGTCTAAGTCACGTGACCAAATAACTGTCAATAGTGTAACTTTATACATACTAAGTAAATAGACTTTCAGCATGGTTTGACAACCGTTCCAATTGCATTGGGTATGGTTCTTGGGTAGGTAGGAAAAATACAGGAAAAAATGTTGATAAAGCAATGTTTTTCCATGTCTGCAGAAGCTTTTAAAATTAAACCAGAAGTAGCGTGTTATTTGGTCACGTGACTGGTTGCTATGGCAACAGCACTGTTAACCGAAATTACTTTAGGCAGTCCTTTACCACGGCTAAGTTAGAAGCCTTCTGCATGTATAATTCTCAAGATAGACCACCCCTTTAAGTTTTTCACTAAATAACAACTCACCCACTCCTTAATATACCTGAGCGTTTTAACGGTTTCAAAAACGGTTTAAACGCTTTTGATGGCCATTTACTATCCGTTTGCTCTCCGATTTTTTAAGCCATTAAACAGATATCTGTTAGTGTACGTTTTCCCAAATTAGGTCACAAATATCCCCATTTGCAATCTTTTAAAGTGGGATAGAGGGTCTAGCTTGGCACACACATGGTTCCCATATTGTCTTAACTCTCCCCATTAGATTGTTGCGAGTGGATGATACTTGTTTAGGCCAAAATCGGGGAATTTTAGTCTTAATTCAAACAGGGGCAACAGCACTACAGGTGTCATTTTGCTTCTTTTGTGATGTACAGCCCTGATGCCAAGTTTGAAGAACACTGCTTTAATATGTCTAGAGATATTCTTGATTGAGTGCTGTATCGTTTTACTGAAACCACCTATGACGTCATCACTTTACTCACAAAAACGAAAATATCTCTAATACGAAAAGAGATATTCTAAAAAGAAAAACGCCATTCTTCTTTACTTTGAAAGGCCTTTCAAATAAGCAGCAATTACTTTTTACTTCATAGCCACTTTAATGACCAATATGGAGATCAAAGTTCATCTCTCTGCTGACAAAAGTAAGGATCTTCGATTCCAACGTGAAGTCGGTTCTGCTTTATGGATCTGAGACTTGGAGACTAACAAAGAAGATCATTGCCCAACTCCAGGCTTTCACCAGTTGTAGGCTGTGGTACATCTTGGAGGTATGGTGGCCAAGGAAGATATCCAATGAGGAGTTGTGGCAGTGTACCAAGCAGGAGAGGATTGAAGTTACCATACAGAGACAAAAATGGAGATGGATTTCCCACACTGTGAGAAACCTGCCACCATTATCACCAGCCTGTCCCTTGAGTGGAACCCTCAGGGGGCTAGGAGGAAAGGCAGACCAAAGAAGTCATAGTCTCATGGAGGACAACCATACAGCAGGAGCATGAGGACTTGGGGATGTCATGGAATCAAGTGAAACGGACTTCACAAAACTGGGTCCGATGAAAAGCTGCAGTGGAGGTCCTATGCTCTGGACAGAGCGACTAGGACTATACTAACTAACTAACCTCCTCCTAGACACCATATTTTGCATAGCCATGATGTATGCATTCATCTCAAGGAAGTTGGCAATTTCTGTGTATAGCTCAGGTGGTCCTACACATAAATGACACTCCATAGCATTTCTTCATTTTCTATGCACATTTTACAAAGATTGGCCCAAAGTAATCCACTCCAGTGTATGTGAAGGGAGGTAATGACTATTTAAGATGCGGTGTGGGTAGATCTGCCATAATAGGTGGTCGGGGTTGCGAACTTCTCCATCTACAAGGACGACATGAGAAATACACCTTTTGAACTGCATGAATGCCTTTGAGGGCGCAATAACTCTGCCTCAAATTCTTCAGCACCTGGGCATCCCGGCACACCATGATTGCAGATGATGATACAGGATAACAAGCCACAAGACATCGTGCTTTGCACTGAAGATAACAGGGTGATGAGTTTCTTCTGGAAGGGGGTCCTTGCACAATCCACCACCCACATACAGCAACCCAGCTTTATCCATGAGTGGGGTTAAGGAAAACAGCTTATTTTTCAGTGGCAGTGGCAATTTCTTCAACAAGGCTTCTCCAGGAAATGATTCAATCTGTGCATGCTTCAGTGCCAACATCTCTACACAGGAAAGCTCATTTACGGAGAGTGGTCCTGTAACACGCCTCTCTTCAGGGGTTTACCTCGTCATAAAAACCTGTGAAGTTTTTCTTTGTTATGTAGCTATTGTTAGGGTTAGGTCTATTAAGTTGACTTCTTTGTTTCCTTTTTTTACGTCACTGGTGAGTATCGCAGGTTTTTACAACGAGGATGAGCCCTCTTCAGGGAGTCTTGAATTAATGATGAAACAGTTAATCCACGCAATAACTCTACAGAAATATTTCTAGGATGAGAAATTTGTTTTTCAGGCTGGGATTTTGCTGGATCGCTCAACAGACCTCACCAACCCATCTCAGGAATTTCCCCTGTAAAATCTTTGCTGGACCAATATTCTTCACATTCACGCAGGAATGTAGGGCTGGCCACCCATCGGCAGTCACTGATTATCTCTCACTCTTGTATGCCCTATGTGCAGTCATCAACTGGATTCAAGCAACCAGGAATAAACCATCACTGTGTAGGCTATTTAGAATCTTGAATTTCGGCTACTCTATTGGCTACAAATGTATGGAATTGGCAACTTCCATTTAGAATGTACACAAGTACAAATTTTGAGTCACTCCAACAGACAGTTTCAGACATGTGCAAAGTGAGCTCTTTCTTCATGATGTCAGCTACTCTAAAGTCCAGCGGGCTGCTTGGAGCTCCATACGAGGAATGCTTAGTTGTCTTAGGGGGCCACATGGGTCTTAACCATCACGAACACAACTTCAATTCTTACATCCAGGAACACATAATGTGCATAGCGAATAGTGCCAAATCCTTTCTCGGAAGCATCTCCAGAAAACCTGGAGATTCACCTTTGCGTCTCGTGGTGCATCGCTGCCTAGGCATCTTGGCAACTCAAACACCTTCAAAGATGACAAAAAAGCAAGCCAATTTTCCCAAACAATTTGGTCATCTTCATTCAAAGGCTTGTCCCAGCCTTTTTTCTCGCACCACAGGGTCTGAATCAGGCATTTTACAGGTAACAGGAAGGGTACTAAAACACTCAGTGAATCAAACACTGAGGATACTTAACTGAGACCGCCGTGGTTTGACAGGGCTGACTGGCACAAGGTGACAGCGAATCTAAAGGAATCTGTTTCTGTGTTCCACAGCAAACCCGAGGAACATTCAATCGGCAGGTAGTCGAGGTCCAGATTAATTGACGGTGAAGCCATCTCCTGGTTCGGGATTTGCAATAGGACCTCGCAAGAAGAACTGCTCCATTTTGTCAGTCTAAAACCACCACTGGTGAGCAGAGCTGTTAACTCTTGCAGAAGTTTAATGGTGGTAGCTTCATCCTGCACTGACTTGAGAGATCATCTGTGTAAGAGTTTCCTTTCACTGTCTCAATAGTTTCAGGTGAGAATGGGATCATCACAGTTGTCATAAACGGTTTCCCTCAACACATAATTGGTGGTACAAGGGGAAGACACTGCTCCAGATATCATCACAAGCATTTGGTAGATTCAGGAATTCACCTTGTCTCGAGCTTGCTCCAGAGGAATCTCAGAGCAAGTTGGTCTCCCTCAGTAATTTGGCACTGGTGAAACATGGATTCAATATCTGCCAGAACAGCTACTCTTTCTTCACAGAATCGAAGTAGGACTCCACTTAAGTTGTTCAGGAAGTCTGGTCCCACCAGAAGTTTATCATTTAGAGAGACAGTGTTGTAATTTGCTTTGATATCCATAACCATCCGTACTTTGCCAGGCTTGTGCAGGAGGTCATCATTTTTGACATTGATTAAAAAGATGGAATCTCAGAAACCTTGAATATTACATTTTAGAGATGAACAGATCACAGAGCTCCTCAAGTCCATTCATCACGAGGTCCAGACTCCTCTTCTTCCTTCACACCTTTGTTAAATGCTATTTTACTCAAGTTGTTGATTGGTTCAATACAAAATGCAATAATTTTTGTACTTTTTTACAACAACAACAACAACAACAAAGTCTCATGAGATGTTGTTTGGAATAGCGATAAATACGTCTGAAAAAAGTGTTGTGAAATTTAGTTACTATTTATTATTTGCAAAATACTACTTATACTATTATTCAGAAAATGTACTCTAGGCATTGCAACATAGACAAATTTGTTTTCAAGGTAGAACAAAAACTGATCATTGAAAGTAGTGGGAAGAGAAAGAAATTAATGAGGTTCCTATGACCTTAATGTATTCTATCCATATTGCATGCTTCACTATAGTGAGTATGTAACTAAGATAGTGCTCAACCTGTATTGTATTTTAAGTAATTGTAATTTTATTCTGTTGTAACCCATGAAAATATGTTTTTGCAAAAAAATGTTTTATTGATGTCGAAAGTCAATTTTCGAGAAAAAATGCGGTACTTGCCATGGACAAATTTCCATCTCTCACGCTAGCTAGGAATGTGATAATGTTATAACA
This sequence comes from Platygyra sinensis, assembly GCA_019787425.1. Taxonomy (NCBI): domain Eukaryota; kingdom Metazoa; phylum Cnidaria; class Anthozoa; order Scleractinia; family Merulinidae; genus Platygyra; species Platygyra sinensis. Next base: position 15,493 of record JAHPZR010016481.1, on the reverse strand, counting down.
CCTTATAGCAATTTCTGCTATATTACTGATCTGTCAAGTGGTCACTTACAGGAGGTTCAAAGCAACAGAAAACTTCGGACTTTTAGCTCAAGAAATTGGTCATGGTTGCTTACAAGAGGTGGTCGCTTACATGAAGTTTCAAACATGGTGATTTGACTCGGAAACTTTTGGTATTTTTGAAAACTGGTTACTTAAGTGAAGTGGTTGCTTACAGGAGGTTTTCGCAACCAGAGGTTCGACTATACTAATACAAAATTAGTGACGCATTGTTCAATAAAGTGAAGACTCATTTTACTTTAACAATTAACAGAGCTCGTTTCAATTACAAAGCAGGCTCTGATGTTTGCTCCAGTGGGAAATATCATTTCCATGATCTGAATTTCACCGCTCATGTGTCCAGGTCTCTACTTTCCAATTTTTAAACACCTTAGCTTAGAAATGTAGTATGCAGCAGAAGAGCTCACTTGTAAACAACATAAAGGAAACCCACAGCATACCAATTTAGGCCCTGTCTACCTGTATCCAGAAATTTTTTTTCTGGACTCAAAACTTTCTGTCCATAGGCTATCTGGTTCATTGTTTTCCCCTCTGGAGAGCGGATTTAAAAATATCCAGATTTGCTGGATGCATTTGGATAGTAGCCATATCGAGAAAGAACAAGTTGTGAATGCAATAATATCCAGATACGTATGGACGGGGCATGACTTGAGATGTTACTGTTACCGCTTCAACGTGTTAAAGAAGTTGCAATGCTTAGAGAATGTCAAATGTGTTCCTCATCCAGTGCAAACAACTTCAGCTAACAGCGTGGCTGAGTGGTTTAGGGCGCTGATGTTATAATCTGGAAGTCGCGGGTTCAAGGCCTCCACACTGTCACTAGTGGGATTTGTTTCTCAGTAGTCCTGAGTTCAAATCCTCGGTCATGCTTTGTAAATAGCCAACTGGTCTGCCTCCTGCCAGTTGGGTGTTTAAATATGTTATGTTTATTTAAAATATTGGTTTCCATTGTTGCAGTGGCATGCCTGAAAACTAGCTAATGGTTAGTGTTAAGCTAAGTGCATGTCCACTATAAATAAGATTTACATTTACATCAGCCCAATTCTGATTGAATGTTAGTAATAACAATAATAATAATAATAATAATAATAATAATAATAATAATAATAATAATAATAATAATATAATAATAAATATGAAAGTAATGTAACACAAGCATGGGACCTAGGAAAAATCTGAGTCCCGATAGGATTTGAACCCATGACCTTCCAAACACCAGGCGGATGTTCTATCCACTGAGCTGCGAGAACTCGTGGAGAGCCAGATCATTTAACTGAGTTCTTATCACTATTTATCACATATTCACTGCTGAATCCTGTTGGAGGCAAGAGACGCATGTTATGTAAGAACTCAGTTAAATGACCTGGCTCTCCATGAGTTCTCGTAGCTCAGTGGATAGAGCAATCTGCCCAGTGTTCGGAAGGTCAAGGGTTCAAATCCTATCGGGACTCAGATTTTTTCTAGGTCCCACCCTAGTGTTACATTACTTTCATATGTATATTTACAGAGCTGCAATTTCACCATCACTCATTTATCACTAATAATAACAATAACAGTAGTAATAGCAATAATAGTCACAGTAACTAATGTTTAACAATCATACTACGTGGGAATCTGTCACAGAACTTTTTAAATAAATTTTCCTCTTATGGCAACCTATTGACAGCTTCTTTTAGAGGAAATTAATGCAAGGAAACATTTTTCGTTCATAACTTTGGCTATAATCAGTCTTTCATAAAAATTTTTAAATGAAAGATAGCAAAAAATATAAGATCTATCTGAAAAAGCGAAAACATCTTTTTTTTGGAAAATGGTCAATTTTAGTGTATACTAATCATTATATCCACTATGGTCCTAAAACCTCCACCTAATTGTAACATATTTCTCTTCTATCAAAGGATGAAGGTAAAACCCAATCAGCAAAACCAACTCTACATGAGAGAAACGAAGGAACAAGTGTGAGTCTACCTTCAGCAAAAGCAGGAACTTCTGAGAGTAAAGAATCTCCATCCAGAAAGGTATCTCAAAAGAGCACAGAACGCAAAAAACCTGCCATTGTCACACCAAGAAAGAGGAGTACAAGTGGTAGCTCACCACCATCATTTGAAGAGAAATGTAAAGCTAAAGGGAAAGGGTGTGGAAAAGGAGGAAAGGAGAAAAGGCTTGAAAAATGTGAAGTCTTCAGCTTGAGCTTATCATCAACAGTTGCAAAGTTCACAAGTACTTATGATCTAGTGTCTGTGAAGGAATCCAGCAACTTCTTGACAAGTTGTACTGAAGTATCTGAGCTACAGAGTATGGAAGCACAGGCTAGTAAGGTCTCTGTAGTTCCAGTAGCATCCCTGTCCTATAGTAGCACATCTTCTCGCTCTTCACGAACTGCTTTAATGTTGGCTCGGGGTGGAAAAGACCCATATGCATCGATTAACCAGCTTCCTGCAAGGGCCTTTAACACTCATGACTTTATGACTTTGAATCCATGTAAAATTATCCTGACATTGGAAGATGGCAGCTTTCAAAATGTAGCAGATGAAAAAAATCCCCACCACAGGGAGCTTGCACATGCTGAAGGAGAATCAAAGCTCACTCCAGACCATTCATTGACAACTGAAGATGAGGCTAAAATGCTGCTTAATAAGATATCTAATGACTGTTGCACATCTCCTGTAGTTGTTACCAATGATGTGTCAATAGAAGATTATATAGAGCAGACTAAACAAGATTTTGGTTTAACTGCATCTGATTTTCCACTAGCAAGAATCATTTATAGCATTGTTGCAGAAAGCAAAGAGTTTGGTACACCTGTGGAAGTGTTACAGGTATGTGACATTCTTAGGCTGTTGTCATGTTACACCATGTTTGCGGGCGACAAAAGGAGCCCGCAATCCTAATCTCAACGTTGCTTTTACTAACGCATGCACCACAGTTGTATAGTT
>JAHPZR010016481.1:0-2500 GCA_019787425.1 Platygyra sinensis | reverse complement strand
GCGAGGAGCTTTTGGCCCCTGTTTTAAACAAGCGCACCGTTTTTGGGGAAAACAGTTGGCCAAAAACTATCATGAACTATCATACGCGCGCATGGTCAAATGAGATGAACTTAATCATCGACTATCAGGAAGAATTTGAACAAGCTCAAAATGAATGATAGTTGATGATAGTCCATGATAGTGCATGATAGTTGGTGGTCAAACCGAAGCACACGTTTCAACTATCAGGCGCGAACGTCCTTACTTTCCTGTGACAGCTCTGTTGTGGTAATTATTCCAAAACATTTCCCAAAGGCTTGTCTATTAGACGTAATATCAGGTCATTACTCCGCACTGCCCATCTTACCCAATGAATGATATGTTTCTATTTTGGCAGCATCGCTTCTAATTCTTGCAAGTGGATGCCTTCTTCGGAAGATATCATCTCAATGTTATCTTGGTCTTCAATATTTTCTTTGTCATGATTATCATCTTAAAATATAAATACGAATTTCTGAAGCTGCAGCTAAGCCTTGCGAGGAGCTTTTGGCCCCTGTTTTAAACGAGCGCACCGTTTTTGGGGAAAACAGTTGGCCAAAAACTATCATGAACTATCATACGCGCGCATGGTCAAACGAGATGAACTATCATCGACTATCAGGAAGAATTTGAACAAGCTCAAAATGAATGATAGTTGATGATAGTCCATGATAGTGCATGATAGTTGGTGGTCAAACCGAAGCACACGTTTCAACTATCATGGCTATCGTAAACTATCAGGGGCCGTTTGAACAGAGCTAAACGTACACAAATTAAATGGCTCCCTTGACTCCACCCCCTCGGTGTTCTTTCACTTCTCTTTCCTGTCCCCTTGAGTGCCCCCTGAGTGGCACATTTACTATAACAGGTAGGCTAATGTGTGTGGAAAGTGTCAATAATGACATCACCTTTCTGGTTTTAAAGTAGTACATGCTTCACTGTGTGTTTTGAATTACCTTTTTTTTCCAAAAGAACACCACCTTTTTTTAATTGCATTGCACCCAACTATTTACTATTTACACAAGTTTCATTACAACACCTTACTAATTCACTAAACATTAACAGGAACTACAGTATAACACAACTAATTCACACTCACTCCAATACACACACTCACAAACAAATTTACATATTAAAGTCACACTTATTTGAACCTGACATGTTCTAAGTTATTCAATTACCTGTAGTATTTATATTGCCAACTTTTTCCTTGACATATATAAATTACTATTTTTTGTACAGATATATTTTTCAGTCTGATACTTTAATTTAACTTTTAATTTAAAACCTGATATACTTGGAAGTTCTTTATTCCTTCTACATGCCCACAAATAAATTTTTCCTATGAGTAATTATAGATAATTAAGTAAGGGAATGTCTAGTGTTAAAAGACCCATTAATAAATCTTTCAGATTAAAATGAATCTGCTGTTGCGTCAAAGATAAGTAATCTAATTCAAAATCTTTCCAGAAAGGAATTGAATAAAAGCAATCATAAAAGAGATGCTGCATTGTTTCTGATTCACGTTTGCAGAACATATAGATCATCTGCAATGTACCTGATTTTGTTTAATTTTGAATTCGTGTAAAGTATAGAGTTCAATACTTTGAACTGAAAGGCTTTGACATATGGCTCAAAAGCAACTGAATGGGGAAGAGAGAAAGCTTTCTTCAATACCTCATCAATTTAATTAAATTCACACTTTAATTTTCTTGTGTTATTTGGAAAGCAAGCCTTTTTACTGACAAAAAGGGAGTAATAGTCTTTTGATTTCTTTTTAGTTACGTCAAAAAGGCCGCAATCAATTTTAAAAGATGGATTTAGGGCTGTATGATCTGGATTGTGATAAGCATTCCTTAAAACAAGCTGAATAGAGTGGCGAAGACCGGCCCATTCCAGAAAGTTCATCTTCTGTATGTGTTTTGCGATTAGTTCATAAGAATCAATGTTATTGTTGTCGTGTGAATTCCATAATTAAAGTACCTTTTATAAACCTTCTATAAAAGACTGGTTTGTTGTTTATTCTTATCTCTTGATTATTCCAAATTCAGTAAAGCCAATTAGTTTCAACGGCATTATCCTTCCAAAATTCAGACCACAACTTCAATAACTCCATATAGAATTGTGAACTGATGGTTAAGTCTTTCACGTTGTAGTTGCAATTAAAAAGAACCAGACCACCTGTTTCTTTTAGAAGATATTCTAAATAGTTTTTCCATGCGCCAGAATTATCACCAAAGATTCTATTTAGCCAGGCGAGGCGGAGAGATTTAATCATGCTTTCAGTATCAACCATTTTAATGCCTCCTCCTTTATAATAACTTATCGCAGACTTTCTAGTTACTTTAACTTTACCTTTCCATAAAAAAATTATAAATCAAATGGTTTAATTCGTTAATTATAATTATTTTCAGGGGTAGGTAACAAACATGACATGTACACAACCTTTGGTAGGAGCAGAGATTTAATTATAGTCACCTTT
>JAHPZR010016477.1:0-40778 GCA_019787425.1 Platygyra sinensis | reverse complement strand
TTTTCCTTAGTTTTACGAAATGATTAAATGATTAGACTGTGAAGAGAACAGAGAATCCGAACAAAATACCAGATGAAGAAATTGACGGAGTAGAAATGTTGGAATCGAAAATAGTAAATTTATTGACTGAGTTCATTGCTTCATGGGGGATACAATGTTCTTTTTTTAATTTTGACTTTTTCGAGGTCTCCAAAACTTAACGAGCAAAAACGTGGCGATATTGCAAAACCTCTATAACACAGAACTGAAACCACTCATATTTTCGTTTTGACACATTTTATTGTACTCGTCAGTTAATACACAATTTTAAAAGACTTAGGATGTATCATGCTTTCAGATATGTAATTAACAAACTATAGACTCGACCACATTACAAGATAACTAGCGAATAGATGATTAAAAAAAAATAGACCAAAGGTATATTTTTAAAATGTAGCAAGTTCATCGTCGATAGCAAGAAACTACATGTTAAGACAGTCACTTCAATACAGACGATAGTAATTCTCTGGGGGATTGTGCTTTTCCAAGCATTTGCACATACATTTGTAACTGTCCCTGTAGCAGTATTCTGGCCCTCCGTAGAAATAACGCACCAGATTGAGGCATTTGGAGTACTTGGCATTGCAAGCTCGGCAGCAATCGAACAGGTACAAGCACAGGAATTGGCACTGGTACTTGGGAGTCTTCTTGAAAACAACCGTGGAAGCCAGCACGCAGTTGATTGGCCTGTCTTCAAACTTGTGGAAGCTGGTGTTCACCTTTTGGGAAAGAAAATTCAAATTCACAATTCGAGATCTCATAACAACATTTTATCGTTATCCTTGCAAATTTGCACATTCTTGGAAGTTGAAAACAAAGACCAAATTGAAACTACAAGAGAGCAAGGTTACATATGTGCGGGAACTTTGCGCGCAGAATTTTTCTTTGCGGGCAAATCATAAAACGTTCTATAGAACATGTGAAAATAAAATTCGATGAAAGATGTGGAAAGAATTTTCCTGCGCTACAGGTTTCCTTTCTTTTTCTTGTTTTAAACGCCGAGAGGAAAGCAAAATCTCTTAAGTGATATTTACCGTGAGGTAATCTGGCACCTCCAGTTGTTTGCACTGTGGCTCACAGACGGACAAGCATTTGGTAGATTCGTCATTCTTTACAGGGGATACTGCGGCGGAGTCATCTTCGAGCTGTAGGCTGGCCGCGTCTGGTAGAAGTGCTCTGTGCTCGGGACGGAAAAACCTTTTAACGTGTTCTTCAGTAGAGAGGGTATTCGCCAAGACAATGGTCAGCGCGAACGTTACGAGAACACCGAAGGTCTTCATTTTGTGCTATCGCCAAGCAAACGGGTGGAGCTCGAATTATTGAAGAAGTGAACTTGCCGCGAGCTTTCTCAGCACTGAATACAATCCTTTGTTAAAACGATCTTATATATCACCAGACAGGAACTAAATTTCGTTTGCATGGTTACCAATGCGATGTATTACCATTTATCTTGTTTATCCAAACGTAGCGTTAAGTGGTGATTTTTAATTACGTGAAATGACGTTTTCAATCACAATTGATAAAATAATGATTTAAAATGTAATTGCTCAAATTTTCAAAGCCCGGTACTTTTGCTTTGTCATCGGTCACTGAACTGAAAAACAATGCGGTCGCATTTTTTAAAATGTGTATCACGTTTGGATGAAACAGGAAAATTCCGTTCCAGTAGTGTTGGATATTAATATCTATTTTTTGATTTAATCTTCACGTACTAAATTCACCGGGGCTAACAGAAGAGACCGGAATCTCTAACATTCCTTTCTGAAAAATTAACTTGACTCGTGCTTCACCACAAAAATTTGATTCCACTGTTTAAGCATTGGGATGCCACAGCACCATCAACGAGTACATTGCATGTTTCATATGTTATAGCTTTTTTTTTTTACTTTTTTTTTTAAATCTCCACCTCTTAAAAGCGTTCTCTTTGGCAAGCTTTCCAACCTTTCTTCGATGTCATCCCCGATCCTCCACCATCTATTTCCCTGTTCTATTATTTTCCAATCCCCTATCACTCTGTAACTTCCCCTATCATTCTTTCCCCTTTCGCTTTGCCCTATTCCCTGCACAAACCCCTACTAATACAAAATCGTTTACTCATCTTCCTGTTTGTCCGCCAACGCAAACCTCGTTATCACTAATTCTCGTGTTCCCGTAACTCAAGTTCCCATCACTCTGTGACCTCCAGCAACCAATTCCTGTGTTCCCTTTAGATATAGCTTCACCCGATCCAACATTCCCCTGTCCCACCCCCCTCCCCCTCAAACCACACCACACCTCCAAAAATGTTCCCCATTCAATGTATCCCTGCGACTACTATAAATTGTCTTGCTATGGCCCGGGCACACTTTGCCGGCGAAAACAGGAGGACGCAGGTTAATTTCAACTGTTAGGCCTTCCACGCATACCAATCCGTCACAAACTCAACAAGGCTGCTGTCTAACGGACGCCCGGTCGCCTGAGGCGCCCAAGTTACTAGTGTGGGCGACTGAAGTTTTGTTCAAGGAGCTCGAGTGGGCGCCTAAACATGGAGTTTTCACTCGAATCTAATCTGCCTGATGACTTCAATCTTCCCATGAAATCAGTCAAAAAATCATTCATACGATTAATTAAGCGGAAAACAACAGCAACTCTGGTCCTCTTTTGCTTTTATCACGAGAAATATGGGCCAAAACACAGCAACAAAGTCTCTCTCTGCTCGCAAAACAGCCAAAAACAGCCGTATCTGAAAATCGCCCTATAAAGCATTGTGAGCTCAGTATTTAATAAATGTGCATTATGTATGCCAGTGGGTTCTGTCTCTCTTGGTAGCTTACTGATTCCATTTGCATAATGACTAATGTTGAGACCGCGCTGACCTGGACACCAGTTTTTCTGACTTTGAAAAGACTTCACCGGCACCCCAACCTAAAATCAATGTGCGTCTAGAATTCCGCTTCAATCTTCGCAGTGTATTACTTGATCAATCCTTTACTGAAAAACCTGTTTTTGAGTGTGTTTTTGGTCATCCTTTAATGTTGTTTTTATCATATTTGGTTAAAAACGGTATGGATCGTGTCTCTGTGATATGCAAATTTGCCATAAAATGGTATCTAATGCGCATGTGCGCCAGATGACTCTGTCCCTTTAATAACAAATATTTTTGGAATTGGAATGATGATGATGCTGACATTGCATTTACAATTGAATTGAGATAAATGTATCTAAATTCTGGGACTTTTTTGTCCAACATTTTAGAAAACTTCACTTAATTTAGATGTACTGAATGAATTTAGTTTGTTGAGTTTCTGTAAGGATCTACTAAAACAATTAGATTATTCGCTCTCGATTTCTATGAGGCAATAGTTGATTCGGCCTTCGGCCTCATCAACTATCACCTCATAGAAATCTCGAGCTCATAACCTAATTGTTATTTATCAAACGAATTGCCACGACTCTGCCTAAATTATATATGAGAATATTTTCCCAAAGAAGCAGCCAATTTAAATGCGGTAATGCTGCCTTAAAATCACCTATAGTTTATACGTGTGTCTTAAACCCCGAGAAGGGGAGCACATTTCAGTGAGGCCAAATTCAACCCTCCCCCTCCCCCTCCCCACAAATACCTATTTTGTTTCTATTTGTTTTCATTACATTTCGTGATTTGTACAATTTATTTTGCTTTGTTTAAATAGAATGCGAAACTCAAAAACGAAAGCTCCAATACAATTTTTTTGTAAAAAAGCTGCAGCACTTATTGAATTTGTTTGACCATAAATAGTATTCTTTCTCAGTCATGACCTAGTCACTTTCCTGAGTGCTGATTGATATTAGACCATGTTAGTTTCTCATGGAAAATCTCTGCCCCTCGATCCCTCCCCTCCCTACACAATTCACTTCCCCTCCCCCCCGTCTTTCCCAACCCCTTCAACCCCCGGATTGAGCAGTCAAATTTTATCCTGGGCTCCTAAAAAAATTGCTTGGGCTCCCAATTTTTGAATTAAAAAATTTGTTGGGCAACATAACCATTAAACGCTCTTAAATTTCCCCAGATATGTCCAGGATTGAACGCCAATGAGATTTGAATTCCTTATGATATGCACCACAAAGTGTCCTCATTGGTAAAAGGCCATCACTACAAAGCACACACAATTCTGTCACGTATGAAGTTATCTGAAATTGTCAAATAACCCTGCCAATATGAAGTACTAATTAAACAATGCTTGCACGGTTCAATCCTGGACGTAAGTGAATTTCCCCAGCGTACTGAGCGGACAGGGCCTATGCATGTCATTAGATTCCATTCAGTTATCGTGAATGTTCATTCTTCTTTAGGTTGAATTAGTGTATTTTTATTTCCTTTAAGCTGGTAAGCTTCCCTTTGGACAACTGCCTGTGCTTGAAGTTGAAGGAAAGGTTATTGCTCAGTCGATGGCAATCGCTAGATTTGTGGCCAATGAACTAGGTAGGTCTTAATGACAATTATGATTAGCAAATGCAGTGTTTGTTGAAACTCTCTTTGATGTTTTTTCTGTCTTTGTAAACTACTATTTTCAGTTTAAAGGTAATTTTGTAGGTGGCTAAAATAATTTTAATATGTTGTGACTGAGCTACGTTCAGTTCGCTTGGACAGCTCTTGGACGATCAAATGCTTTGGGTAGATTTACGTTATTTGAGTTTCGTGGTATTGAGGTGAAATTTTTCCTAACTTTTCGGTCAGAGGAGCCAAAAAAAGTTGCCTTGAACTGTTGGTGGCTTCGTATATATCTTCTGGGGCGGATCCAGGATTTTGCTTAGCAGGGGGTGCACCTCTAAGGAATGACGTCACCGACCGGTGAGGTAAACAAATTTTAAAAGTGCATACGAAGAAGGAGGCTTCATCCCGGGGGGGTAGGGGGGGTGAGGGGGGTGCGCTGTTAAGGGTTCGAAAAATCAGGATTCTACTTAGAGAAATTCCCGCTGTTGATTCCTCAGCGATATATCGCCAGGTTATTTTGTCAATGAGTCAATTCCCCCGGTTAGGTGGAGTGGTTAGGTGCAGTGGAGTCATCGTTAGTGCGCTCGACTCGGATCGAGGGTTCCGGGGTCGAGCGCTGTTCGGAGACACTGTGGTGTTCTTAGGCAAAACACTACTCTCTCACAGTTCTTAGCTTCTCTCCATCAAGGTGTAGCAATGGCTTTCGGCCGGCGAATTAAATGTGGGCAGGGTGGGGGTGGGGGGGGGGGACCATGCGGTGGGCTAGCATCCCATCCAAAGAGGGATCAAACTACCCCTATTCGCTTCATGCTACAGACACCGGATATTTACTTTCTCAGCTGTTTTTTTTAAACATCACCCTGTGATTTTTTACTTCAATTCTATGCCCAGGCTTAACTCCGTCCACCAATTTGGGGAAGGCTCAAGCGGACATGATTGTGGATGGCTGTACTGATTTTGGCCAAAAGATTATTCCATCCCGCTTTGAAAAAGATGAAGTGAAAAAGGTAAACTGGGATCTGAGGCTTTCGCTAATACAACCGAATGTCAACATGAAACATAACTTATTGCCTAGGGATTTTCCAGTTTTTAAAATATTCCGTTTTCCAAAAAAATATCTTGTTGTCGGGTTTGGACTGACGTGAAACAGGAATAAATTCTAAAGCTTTCTATACGCAAAGCTTACATTTTTCGAAGTTATGTGTACTTCTCACATGAAACCTTGCTGAACAGTACATTTTCAGTTGCGTCTCATTCTGAATATCGAGTTTTAAAAAAAGTTCAGGACAGCAACGACAACGGCAACAGTACAGGAATGTCACTAGCAAAGCAATACAACAGCTGAGCACGCGCGTTATAATTCTTTGTACATTTCTTCACCGTCATCTGCAAAACAACAACGTGGAGGCGCCACGCACCTCTCGTAAGGTTTAAAAGGATTGGCCGAGAAGACAATAGAATAACAACTGAAACAATGGCCCTAGTCCTGAAAACAATGGAGGTGGATGAGTCCGGGAGCAAAGAAAATTAGAGGTTCCGAGGAGGTGCGTGACTACTGACAACGTGAAATGACCAAAATTTTTGCTTTGTCTGGGGACCATAAACCACTCGGCTAATTATATTTCTATACATTTCTGTATCAAATTCAGCGCTGTTTTGTGATTGTTTTGACAGTGATCAACAAAGTAAATGACGAGATTCGTAGGTAAAATATGAATTAATTTTTTAATCGACATTGTACTCAGCGTCGTCGTTGTGGTCACTAAAGGGACACTATCACGATATAGCGCACGCTCGAACTTGATCTGTCTTCTTTTATCGGTAAATAGTACAACTATCACTTTGTCGCGTCATGCCCAGTGGCGGATCTATGGGAGGACCCGGGGGTCCGGAGGCCCTCTCCCCCCTTCCCACTATTTTGGGTAAAAAAGAAGAAATACAGAACGAATCGAAGAACAACCGGCAGGGCAAGCAAAGCAGAACCGGGCCCTCCCCTTAGCTCAAGGTCTTGGTCCGCCACTGATGCCGACAAGTTTTCCATGCCGGCGATAAGAGATGTTCGTATGCTATCTGTCGCTCCCGTTCTTGCAAGAAAGTAGTTTGAAATAAAGTAATAATAAAAATACAATGTAAATCTCAACAAGACGAGGGCATCGAATAGGTTACCGAAACATATTTCAACTTTATCATTTGCTGTTTGATTTTGCCGGTCGCGCTTTTGCAGGAAGAAAAGTCATGACGTTGCAAGTCAATGCGCTCAACTAGTCGGAAAGCGACTCTTTTTTCGTAAACAGGATATAAAAGCTGTATTGACCAATATTGTGGCGGAGCACTCAAAAAGCAGTATGACTGACATAAGAACAAGGCCACGGTAAGTCCGTGCCTGAATATGTTCTTCTGTTAATTATTCTGACGTGCATTGTTATAGCGGAAACTTTCCTGATTTTATACACGAGTCGTTATGATATTTACAAACCTGTTCTGATAGCTACGTAACAAATATATCGGAATGATTCTCACAGAGTATACCTGAGCGAACAGAGCCTGATGGTGTCTGAAGATCAAGAAAACCAACGAGTGAAGATCCGTTCATGGGTGTAAAATGTAAACGAAGAAACGCTCATACCAAGCGCGATCCCTCCAGTCTATTCCAGTTCTCGTGAATCGATTTCTTTACAAAAATCCAGCTATGATGCTGGTTCCATTACCTTTCAGCCTTTTCCCGATTGTATGAATCTTTCTGAAAGCTGCCAGGAAAAAGCTGTCTTTGTCCAGCGCCATAACGCTTCCCTCCACGAAAGGTTTTCGTTTGCACACAAATTGGCTCTTTACCAGAACCGTGTATCACTAATCCTTGATTCTGAGAAGTTTTAAAGCAAAGCCAAAGTTGATTCAGGATCCGAAAATCAAAATCTTGCGCATGCGCAAAAACGTGATTGTGCTCCTTTAAACTCCCATGTGTTAACTGAAGACTTCTTCGTAATCACCACAGACCAGTTTTTTGTTGATTCTTTGTTTTAGGCACAACTGGAGGAAGAGGGGAAGGCCGCTACTCCAGGCTTTCTCAAGTCTTTTGAGGACCTTCTTAGAGCTAATGATGGCGGGAAAGGTTACTTTGTTGGTGATAAGGTAAGAAGTGACGAAATGATCAAGTTAAGGCACTTGGACCGTCTAGCTGTGAAAATTTGTATACTATTCTCGCTACATATATAATTTGCCCGTCGCGCGGGAAACCCTTTAAGGACGGTGCCTACTAAATGCAAAGGTTTTTGCGCCAAGTTAGGACCACGCGGAAAAAGAAGATCTTTGCAAGGGCTATTGGGATCCACATAGAAAAATGGGGGTAGCCACGCATTTTTTCGAGATAATTAGCCTTGAATCCCAACAAAAATGCTGACATCAGCATTTTTCTGAAAAAAAGCGGTAAACGATATTTCCCCACAGATGTTCTTAGAATTCGTCTTTACATACAAATAGGCCAACACATTTAAAAGATTTTCAAACTACATGGCAAATGGTAACATTAAAATCATTTTTGGTACGTTTTTAAGAACAAAATAGTTGCAAAAGCGCTTTTAGCGTGACTGACAGCCTTCCTCTGATACAGCTAAAATACAGTCTAAATACCTTTTGCTCACAACCAGAAACTAATCACATGTTGAATAGGCTTGCCACTTCATTTCGCAGCAAAAAATGTAGGGGTAACACGGGTTTTCTTAAGTTATTGATCTTTTTTGAAAACTTTTACGGTACCCGTTACATTTTTTCCTGTCACCTCCCCAGTAAGTAATACGTTTGCGCTTCTGCGCTCGCACTACGCCATCTGCAGGTACATGTTTACAGTTGGATTTCAGTATAATTTTCGAAAGATAACAGCTAGGTTTTCAGCTGGAAGACGTTAACAGTAAGTGGTTAGCTATACGTTGCTATTGCTGGTCTTCCTGCGTTAAGTACACGTTCATTAAAATTGATTTGGTCACCGTAGGAAAATTTTGCTGTAATTTTAGTCGTGTGCTTGGTGGCGTAGTTTTAAGTTCTTCAAATTCCAACGTTGTGCACACGCCCGCTAGTGGTATGATGCATTGCTGCCTCCTCTTCATATATCACAATTTTAGTCGCCTCGTGGTCAACGGAGTTCGGTGAAGTCACGGTAAATATTTCGCCCCTCCCACTCCCTTGGTGGCGGTCGATGCTGGGATCATTCTCGTTCCCAGAGGCCGCGCTCCTTTTTGGTCAGCACCAAGAATCGCGATTCTTGGTGCTGACCAAAAGGAGCGCGGCCTCTGGGAACGAGAATGTGCTGGGGATCAATATCAGTATCTGGGCACTGCGCACCTACCCCTCCCCTACCTACCACAACACTAACTTAGTATACTTATTATAAGATGTTGGGTTAGGGGAGGGGTAGGTGCGCAGTTGCCCAGATACTGATATTGATCCCGATGTCTTATCCTACATTTTTACACGCCTTTTGCCCTGGCAGTCGCGGGTATCCTCCCATAACTTAGCTTCCCGTGTCAGAGCAATTGTATGCATGCAGTGAGAATGATTCACTGTTGTATTTACGAAAATCTTTTAGAAAGAATTTTTGTCATAGGCTTTCTTAAACCCATCAGATATTTCCGCTTGCGCGCGATTGGTCTAAGTCACGTCGCGTGACCGAATATTTCCCAGCTAAAACTGGGGAATTTGCTTAAAACCTTAAAACTGCGTGTGTTGCGCAAAATATTTAAAGGATAATAAACGCAATAGCCTCCATTTGGCGCAAAAATATGCACGGATATTATCCTTGGACATCACCTGTTCCTTGAAGCTCACATTTTCTGTTCGCTTCTCGGAACAGGTTATGTCCGCGAACAAATATCTGTGAACATTTTCGCGCGAAATCGAGGCTGTTGTTTATTTATCCATGTGCCCGCATTTTAAAATGCCATGAAAACCAGACGGTGATCGTCACGCAAATCTATACTCGATCCCTCTGACGCGAAGTTTTCTGACTTGGGCAATCCACGCCTAATAAACAATAAAGGAACAAGCTGCGCCCTCGCCAACTCTCACGTGAGAGAAAAGGGGTGGTTAAGGATGGAGAAGATAAAAACGGATTACAAACGACTTATATTTTTTTCAGAATGCTTAAACCGTGACGCGTCTCGTTTTTCATGTAATATATCAAACACTCGAGACAGTGTTTTATCGGCCCAAATATCGAGAATGGAGTTGAAAATACGGCGCGGCAACGGTGCATTTTTGACAATATTCGAGCTGTTTGGATAGCCGATGAAACACAGGTTGTTTGCCATCCGTTGGTCGATAGTTGTAGTAAATGGAACGCGTCAAATCTGAATGGACATTTCCCCGGTTATGCGCTCGTTCCGTTTCCAAGACTTTTTCCCGAAAGATAGGATCAAAGGCAATCCAAGCTAAAAGGCCAGGAACTAGTGAAAACTAGCAAATGGAATACACATTTTCCATCCCGAAATTCCGTTTGGGAGGTTTGTTCTACCTTTCAAGAATCCCGTTTTACCGAGAGATTTTCCGTTCGGGAGACGATATTAATCTTTCCATTAACATTCCATCCGAAATTTCCGGAATTTTTGGGCAAATGGTAAACAGCTACTGTCTCGATTGTTTGATATGTCTTCTCAATCGCAACAAAAACTAAGGAGCAAACGGAGAAGTGGAATCGTCAAAATCGATGCTAATTAAGGCCGGGTATCGAGACCTCCTTCGCGCTTGTGATTGTCTTGTTTTAACTTGATGAATTTTTAATGAAAGTTTGAGAACATGGTTCAATTGTTTCTTTCTAGCTAACCTACGCAGATATTTCAGTCTTCAGTACTCTAAACTACGCTTGGTTTGACTCTGGTACCCACTGAGTACTCCAGAGGAGCTGAAAAACTTTCCCCTACTGGCCAACACTACGAGCGAATCATGAATATTCCTGCCATCAAAAAAGTGGTTGGAAGAACGACCTGTCACGCACCTATAATTGGCAGAGCCTGCATGTGGCATGATGTGTCAGTCTCTGAGAGTGTATCAGGACAACAAGTGCTTGAATAAAACTACTGAGAGCCAAAGAAAACTGTCTCCTTGTCGCTTCTTTTAAGTTGAAGCCCGATATACAATAGAGTTAACCACGTCCTAACAATAATACGCCAGTATACAGCTATTTCGACAAACAAAGGTTTTCCCACAAAAGTGTGAAAGCTTACCTGACAATGTCGATTGGTATTATGGGTAGTAACAGATTGAGTTTCAAGGTGTCGGATTCAACAACAAGGAAGGAGAAAGCATGAATACACGTGTTTCTGCTGTTTTCTTCCACCACCTTCCACCACGTGGTTCAATCAAGCAAGCGTAAAACCACATTACCCAAAATAGCTTTTGACATCGTCGAGTAAGCTTTTTCTCGTTGGTAAGACAATCTTACTCGAAACAGTTTTTTTTACGATAACTGCAGAAATCCTCGCGCGCTCACTGGCTAATTTTTATTGTCAATAAGTGGACAGACACATGAAATTATAACAGCGGGCAATTTGAATATTTGTTATCGTAAAAAACTAGACTGTTCACAGTCCACTATTTTTCCGTACGATCGTAGATGTGGATCTTGGTCCCTTAATGCGAGCGAAACTGGGCAGAGTACAAAATTCCCGTGGGTAGAGGTGGTGGAGTATGGCGTTATATCCCCGCCAAAAATTCAAACTCTTGTTTGCAACATTGTTGCTTTGAATTATTGCTCGTTTTCACATTCCATTATCCAGCTTCTACAATTCAACATTGCCCATTCACAATTCAAAGTGCATATTTCAAATGCAACGTGGTTAGAGCATGCGACATTCTTATTTCATGTTCAATGTGTCTATACAGTGTAAAACGCGATATATGTTACAGCCTCTCTTTGCTCGCGCTTTAACACCAATCCTCCAAGACTAAAAGCAGACAGACGATCAAAATCAAAACAGTCTCCAAACAATTCTTCCGAAATCGATGCCATTTTGGCCTGAGCCGCGAAGTGATGAATGTCACTTTCTGTCACTCGAGTTGTCATTGCTCTGCTGCACGCTCTGATGAACTCTATTGTCCCTCGACCAATCAGGTGTTGCCGTTGCTGGAGCAACTACCTCCGTGAACGCGAGACGGAGTGAAGCAGTTACACGTCTCCCTATCCCCCCCCCCCTCACCCCACGCTATTAACCCCACCACCCCTACCCAGGGCATTTTTTTCTCTCCCTAGTTTCCCTCGCATCAAGAGACCGAGATGACGGCCCAGTCGAACTGAATGATCGACATCTACGATATGGTCTTACGGAAAATCGGGGACTGTGAACAGTCTAGTAAAAACACAAATTGATGTCAGTTTTTAATGCGTCTGTCCTGTTATTGACAATGAATTTCGTCATAACATATGTCAAAGTAGTCTGCGGATCCACTCGGCTATCGCCACGTGGATCCACAGCTACTTTGACAATGTCATGACGAAATTCATGATCAATAACAGTACAGACGCATGAAAAACTGACTTAAGTATATAACAAACGATGTTCTTTAGCCCCGTTGAAGATCAAGGCCCCATCCAACTGCCTCCAGAACTACGCCGAGGAATTGAAAACCTGTAATAACCACCGGTCAGTTTGGATTGGAGTTGAGCTCGCTGTCAAATATTCCTTTGCTTAGAGCGGCACACAAACAAGGCTAAAGGGTCAATACAATGGACAATACAATGCAGAATTGACCCTTTCGCCTCGTTTGCAATGTCAAACCGCTGATAAACTGCGATAATCAGATAAGAGCTGTTGCGGAAAACTCTGGCAGGGCAGCGGGCGGGGGGTGAGGGGGGGGTGCTGGCGGGGGGGGGGGGGGGAGGTCAAAGCCACCGTTTTTGAAATGCTTTCCAAAATGTTTTTCCGTCCACAGGAAACGAAAACCAAGCGTTTTCAAATTCCTCTGGTTTGAAGAGCGTTTCGAAAAGCTTCGTTTTCGTTTCGGATTAGTGTGGACGTGTATATCAAACCGTAAAAATAAAGCTGCGTTTACAAATTCCTCCGGACACTGTCCAAGTGTTTAACGCAATACTCCGGAAAGAGACCCCATGAAACGAAAATCCGATGAATGATATTTGGCTCAATGTATGAAAATGTGCCTTGAAACAATGCGAACAGTGGAACCTTCTTTTCGTGACTGTGTTTCACTAACGTTGAAACTTTTGTTTGGAACCCTATCCTGATGTTATATGGCAGGTCTCGACAATGCACCTAGCTGTTATCAGCCTATGCCGGCATTGAGAGCTGTAAAATAAAACAGAGTTAAAGAGTATAGGTTTTTTACCTGTAAGAAGATTTTGACTGGTGGGCTTTTATGTTTTTTGTTGTTGTTGTTGTTTGTTGTTGTTGTTGTTGTTGTGTTGTTGTTGTGTTGTTGGGATCTGTCATTTGTTCGTACTCTTATATTCTCCAGACCGCCAATTTCAGCGCAGTAAAATCGGGTCTCACCTTGTTTCCTTCTTTTTTTGCACTCGCCCGCAGTTCGTTCCCTGGAAATGAACGTCTGCTACGAAGGCTACGCCATGCGTGACCAACCAATTAATGACAGCTGCAAGTCAAGTGTTCGTTGCGTGACTTTGCCAATTGCAGTTGCTAATATACCGCTCAATACCGGATCATACTGGTGAACTGTAAAACACACATCCCACTTCCCGATTCTCCTTCAACGGCGAATTACATCTGCAGAAATATTATGTCGGGCTACAAACTGTATTACTTCAATGTTCGCGGTAGAGGAGAACTCGCCAGGCTTGCCTTCGCTGCTGCGAACATAGAATTCGAAGATATTCGATTGTCAAAAGACGAATGGGCTGTAGAAAAAGCAGTAAGTAAAACATTCATCGAATTGAGTTTTTCCGTTGTATATTGAGGATCGACAATGCATGGTGACCTCTCTGGAACAATAGACTCTTATCAGTCTTGAAAGCGATCTTGACGGGTACATGTTTTCAATTTTTCCCCGTGAACTTGCCCCCGGCTAGATCGCGCTAGTTCGCGGGAAAAATAAATCATAGACAATTGTAAGGAAAATTTAAAACGCTATTTGACGCTTTCTAGCAGAGCTACTTCCTCAGATTTGGCTAATGTAATCCTTTGTCTAGCATCTCAACTTTGCTGTACATAAATCATCGAGAATTCGAATTTAAGAAAGATTTTGGCTATCGGATTCGAGGGGCAAACACTGTAATATCTGCCGTGTGTTACTTACCGTCAAGATCGATTCAAACACCGTGATAAGGTCTATATGGACTTCCCAAAAGTATTGAAGGACTGTACCATAGTCTGGTTTTATAGCTTTCTTATTTCGTAACGAGTCGTACGATCGCGTAATTAAATATTCACATTTTTGTCAAACGAGTAGATAAAGGATTTCGTGACTCGTCGTATGGTACAATTGTCTTTATGAAAATTAGCCGTAATCTACACGGATTTAAAATTTAAGCCCACGATCGATAAAACTGGCCTATGCTGGCCGACGATGAGAATTCATTTGGTCGAAATTTTATAGTCACGATGACACAGCAATTTCTCTTTGCAAAAAGCAGGCCTTCCTGAGCGGAGTGGGGAGAGGAGGACGGATCAATACTACTACTATATATCAAGTGATGGTGCAATATAGGTAAAGGTATCGCATAAGGAAAAACATGCTAATCTTCATAGCATAACTGATTACCACTCGCGGCTCGCGGTTTAAACTCTCGCCTCTGCTCCTGTTTTATTACGTTCTTCCCTCGCCGATTATCGAGCTTAAGACTCCTCACAGACTGCAGCTGTTACCACGAACTGCTGTTGGTCCTCTAAGTCACGCTAACGTTGCGTGACAGATAGCGGGAAGAACTAGACCACCAGATGAAAAAAATATTATTTTAAATAAATATTTCTACAAACATGCAGGCTTTAAAATCAAAAGGGATGAGGAGTCCATAAAAAAAACGCAACAATTCTTGAAGTGATCATGTAGACCCCTTCAACGATGGATGCAAGCGGGAGGTTGCTAAGCACGAAAGAAGCGTAAGAGTCGCACGAGGCGATAGCCGAGTGCGACTCAAGCTTCTTGAGTATTAGCGATGATACTCTTGAAAATAGCACATGAAACAGTGTGAAATGCTTTTGCTTGTTTTAGAATGTTTTTCTCACTTTCCCCCTCAGAATCTGTCATTAACTGACCGCTATTAAACTCCGCTTAATCTATCATTGTTTCTTTTGTTTGTTTGTTTTTCTTTTTCTAGCTGGCCGTTCTCCATTCGGACAGGTGCCATTTATCATTACTCCAGACGGGAAAGTACTTGGCCAGTCATTTGCGATTATGAAGTACATATGCAGAGAGGCAGGTATGTATGTTGTGTAGTTAGTTGAGTGAGCTAGTGGTATCATTAACTATTAGACCCGTATATGTAGCCCGCAAGAGCTGAGGGTCAATAGCCCATGAGGCTATAGAAAAGGCAATAATGCAAATACAAGTTGAAGGAATATTTATTTGGGAATAGAACGAAAGAAAAACCTGCGAATTTCGCTACTCGAGGACTATAACTTAGGCCCCGTCCACACTAATCCGTTGTCAAACGAAAACGGAGCTGTTTTGCTCCGTTTTCAAATAGACTTACGTTCGCACTTATCATTTTCGTATCATTTTCGCCCGTCCACACTACAACGCCGTATCCGTTCTGAAAACGTTTTTATACCCTTCAGTGCGCATGTTCAAATGTACTCGACGCGTGTGCATTTCAATATATCGGCTCGTGAAATTGGCGCCATTCTTGATTCTGTCCCGCGTAGCGTCTGTCCGCCATTTTGGATACACACGGTCGAGTGGTCTGGCGCCTTTTGATGACGTCACCGTTTTCAGATAGTATCGTTTTCTCCGTCCACACTAGAAAACAGCGTTTTCAAAATCGCTCCACTCTGGAGAGCGTTTTCGAATGGCTCCGTTTTCGGTGATCGTTTAGGGCGTTGTAGTGTGGACGATAGCCGTATCTGGAGCAAAACAGCTCCGTTTTCGTTTGAAAACGGATTCTGAGTGTGGACAGGGCCTTATAGTCCTCTAATAGCGTAGCCAATTAAAATGCAGGATTTGCATTAGTCCACCAGTTGGGTGATACTAATGCAACCGGCTTACTTACCACTGATATTCCAAAAAAAATAGGAATTTGAGAAGAAAGTGTGAAAAAACAAGTGCACATATACTATTCAAATAGGGTCGAATTGGTACATGGATACAGGTGTGCGTAACTTAGAAGTTGTACTTTTTAAGGCTAACTCTAGCTGATTTAATGACATATGTAACAAAGATCTGTCAAATAGGCCTTTATATGCTGTGTTAAACACACACAACTTAGATGTGATTCTTCAAATTAACTATATGCCTATAGTAATGAATCTGGGCAAAATCGCCTCGAATGACTGAAAATCCTAGAAATGCTATGGTCTGTGATACGCCTTATCTTCAAAACGAGTTCGGTGACCCCCGATTTTTTTTACGTTTTTAATCTAAACTTATCATTTTCTAGCTGCAGACAAAGTTTGAAAAAGATCTGTGCGTGGGAAGTTTTTGGGCGCGAACGTCCTTAAGCCAAATTTTAGGCAACTTTAGGCAACTACGGTGACTACGGTGACCTATAATTTTCTTCTGTCGTGTTGAATTGAGTAGTAAATTTCTCTATATATGTAAAATAAATATGGGCCAATTCTCAGTGTTAAGCAAAAAATAATCGTCGCAAACGTGAATTTATCAAGCAATCGTGACTATAATCATGGTGCTTTTATAAGGATTTATATGGAATAAACAAGGTGCTGTTGCTCCTAAACGTTGCCTTAAGTTGCCTAAAGTTACCTAAAGTTGCCTAAAGTTACCTTAAGTTGCTTAAGTTGCCTTAAGTTGCCTTAAGTTGCCTTAAGTTGCCTTAAGTTGCCTTAAGTTGCCTTAAGTTGCCTTAGGTTGCCTTAAGTTGCTTTAGGTTGGCTAAAGTTGCCTTAAGTTGCCTTAAGTTGCCTAAAGTCGCCTTAAGTTGCCTTAGGTTGCCTAAAGTTGCCTTAAGTTGCCTTAAGTTGCTTTAGGTTGCCTAAAGTTGCCTTAAGTTGCCTTAAGTTGCCTTAAGTTGCCTTAAGTTGCTTTAGGTTGCCTAAAGTTGCCTTAAGTTGCCTTAAGTTGCCTTAAGTTGCCTTAAGTTGCTTTAGGTTGCCTAAAGTTGCCTTAAGTTGCCTAAAGTTGCCTTAAGTTGCCTAAAGTTGCCTTAAGTTGCCTAAAGTTGCCTTAAGTTGCCTTAAGTTGCCTTAAGTTGCCTTAAGTTGCCTAAAGTTGCCTTAAGTTACCTAAAGTTGCCTAAAGTTGCCTAAAGTTGCCTTAAGTTGCCTTAAGTTGCCTTAAGTTGACTTAAGTTGCCTTAAGTTGCCTTAAGTTGCCTTAAGTTGCTTTAGGTTGCCTAAAGTTGCCTTAAGTTGCCTTAAGTTGCCTTAAGTTGCCTTAAGTTGCCTTAAGTTGCCTTAAGTTGCCTTAAGTTGCTTTAGGTTGCCTAAAGTTGCCTTAAGTTGCCTTAAGTTGCCTTAAGTTGCCTTAAGTTGCTTTAGGTTGCCTAAAGTTGCCTTAAGTTGCCTAAAGTTGCCTTAAGTTGCCTAAAGTTGCCTTAAGTTGCCTAAAGTTGCCTTAAGTTGCCTTAAGTTGCCTGAAGTTGCCTTAGGTTGCCTAAAGTTACCTTAAGTTGCCTTAAGTTGCCTAAAGTTGCCTTAAGTTGCCTAAAGTTGCCTTAAGTTGCCTTAAGTTGCCTGAAGTTGCCTTAGGTTGCCTAAAGTTACCTTAAGTTGCCTTAAGTTGCCTTAAGTTGCCTTAAGTTGCCTTAAGTTGCCTAAAGTTGCCTTAAGTTACCTAAAGTTGCCTAAAGTTGCCTAAAGTTGCCTTAAGTTGCCTTAAGTTGCCTTAAGTTGACTTAAGTTGCCTTAAGTTGCCTTAAGTTGCCTTAAGTTGCTTTAGGTTGCCTAAAGTTGCCTTAAGTTGCCTTAAGTTGCCTTAAGTTGCCTTAAGTTGCCTAAAGTTGTTTAAAGTTACCTAAAGTTGCCTAAAGTTGCCTAAAGAGTAACGTAAATATTTTCTTAAATAGTTTCCAGAGGGCTTTCTTGTGACAAAGTTTGAGAGAATTCAATATTTCGCAATTTGCACACCTATCCGTAGTATTTATAGGAAGCAACTCTTAAGTTTTCTCGGATAAGGACTATAAACCGTAGGCCCCGTCTCCTGTACCTTTAGTGTTACATGGCTAGCAGGGGACGTTCAAGAACCCACACACTTCTCGTAAAGAGTAGTGCATGGAATTCCCGGTGTTGTGGTCTGGCCTTGGTTCAGTGTTCTGTTTTCATGGGTTGGTGCTTTAATAAGGGCTGTATAGCCTGTTTGCGCCTTTCTCTCTTGGACTGATCTGTAAAGTAGTAAAGTAAAGAGGCACTGCAACCTTTTGCATTTAAAGTAGAGTTCATGATAATGCTAAATATATGCACATTTGAGTAATGAAATCGTTTCATGAATGCAAAATAAGCAACGGAACTTTTCCTGTTGTTAGGTCCAGAAGTCCAGAAGATATTTTTGACGAGGCAGTAGCTAACATGATTTGTGATGGAGTCGAAGACCTTCGCAATGGCTGTGTTAAAATTTACTATGAGCAAGATGAAGCTAAAAAGGTAAACAACAAAGTTCTATTTTGCTCGAGCAACGAAACAAATTACTTAACAAGTTTTTTTTCCTCCATCCTTCGTTAATTTTCATCCTTGGTATCATTCGCTTAGTTATTTTTGTTTCTTTGTCCTCAGTAACGTTCATTATGTTTCTTCCTTCTGACACTGATTTTCTAGTAGCGATCTGTGTCTGTATGGTATTGGCTAGCCTGTGAGCGCAGATGTATTTCCGTCGCTTTATTTCCGTCGTCGAGGCATGCGACAGCTATAGACAAAACGTGGGGTAGGCCATGGCCTAGGCCATGGCCTACCCCACGTTTTGTCTACACCCCAGCTATATACGTTTGCATTCCTAGTCTATGTGTTAGCCCGGTGTACGTGTGTGCGAACGTTCATGCAAGTTTCAATCGCCTCTTTAGAAACGAGGAAGCCTGGAACAAGTGTCATCTCACAGTGGCTGGTGGGGTTGTTAATGGGGACAAAACAAAAGACGAGACGTAACAGTCCCACAAGCGACTGCAGACTGCGAGATGCGATTCGCCACAGATTTCTTCTGATCTCGTTTTTTAAGTGGCGAATTCTGTCGGTCTTTTTGCCTGCCGGTATCTCGCGGCATCCCTCAACTTTTTGTTTTTCCTGATTTATTTCGTACAGGAGGAAATGAAGAAAGAATTTGTTGAAATCACTCTTCCAGCACAACTCCAGAAATTGGAAGCCATTTTAAAAGACCATAATGAAGGCAAGGGCTTCTTTTAGGTGACAAGGTGGGTGAATAAACTTTTTTTCTCGTACGAGGGCTACTATATCTCCCCGAATCATCTTTTACCACTTGTTCGTCTTTACAAAAAGAGCTAGTCCAGTATTTTCTGCGGGTCACAACCACGGGCAATCCCGATAAGGCGAGATGTCCAATGCTGTTATTGTGGCCAATAACGGCATTGGATTTGTTTCACCTTACCGCGCGCGAAGCTAGTAATATATAAATTAAAGTTTGACATATTTTATCCCTTGCAGTTGACCTGCGCAGATATCACTTTCTTCGACCTCATGAACCTTTTCTCGAGTGGTGAGCCAACTGTCCCAGAACCACTTGAGAAGTTTCCATTGCTGGTGGATCTTTACAAACGCGTTTTGGAGGTGCCAGGAATCAAGGCCTGGGTCGAGAAACGCCCAAAAACTGACCACTGAAAGTCACTTGATCATCGAGGCGTTTGATCATTGGACCTAGCAGTAGAAGGGGAAAGCCGAAATAAAATAGCTTCTGAGATATCTGATAATGTGTGTGCACAAATTTTTCTGACTGTAAAGGGGGAGGTTGAGGAAGAAAAGCGACCGTGGGGGAAGGGGACGATCGTGACGGAATAGAAGTGAGCTGAATAGGTCAAGCCCCAAGGGTTCGGAGACTGAGAGTATAAAATATAGGAATTGAATTGAAAAATCCCCCCCCACCCCTCCCTCCTTTTTTTTTTCCTTTTGGTTTATAGTAATTTTCTCTCCACTATCTTAAAAACCAATCCTCATTAAAAACAGTGCCTGGTTTGTTTGTTGGATCAAGGAATTTTGATGTTTTTCAATTCCTGAATATGTTTCTTGTCTGTTTCACAGGAGGAAACCAGCAAAGAGTTTTATGGCACCACGCTCCCCGCCCGACTTGAGAAATTCAATGCTCTGCTAAAAGGCCCTTTCTTTTTGGGTGACAAGGTACGGTATAAGATTGTGTACCTCTGTTAGTTAAGTGAACCACAGGGTGTAGTTGACTTTAAGGTTGTTTGATTGTTACTATGGCCCTTCAGTACCCCGGTTCTCTTTATATGAGAGTCCCCCGGAAATAGAAGACTGAGTACACGGAGAAAAACCCTCGGAACACGAACAAGATCACGAACTAAAATCTACTAGTAGTCAGTTGGTTTGGAGAATAATCGTCCGTCTAACTTCGGAGATTGTTTGCTTATTTTCTTTAGTTGACCTATGCTGACATTATGTTCTTCGACTTCTTCAACAACTCTCTGGGCCATGGAAAACCGGGAGTTCCTGAGCAGCTCAGTAAATTTCCAAAGTTACAGGAACATTACAAGAAAGTGCGTGACGTTCCTGGAATAAAGGCCTGGATTGAAAAACGCCCAGAATCTCAATTTTGAGCAGCTGGTATCACCGTCTATGTTCGAAGAAACAAAATATATGAGTTTTAACTGCAGGCAAATAAAAGCAAGTTTTTCAGTTACTTAATAATTCTAGTATTGCTTTTTTCTGTCTTTTCATTCCATGCCGCTATGCCAAAGTGCATGCATAAGGGGCCTGTCTTGGGCTAATCCTGTGGAACTTTCCCAACAATCAACCCTCTTCATCTCTTCCAGTAGAGTTTTTCTTCATGTTGTTCGTGGACGCCCTATTTTCAACGCGCGTTTTCTTATGGGCTTTTTCAAAATGCTTATGTTGCTGTTGTTTACTGCTTATATCAGCGTGTACCTCATTAACCTATTTTAACCTTGCGAAATGAACGAGGTGAAGGTAGGACACAAGTGATTTCTTAGCTTAGTGTCCTTTGCGTAATTTACATGTACAAAGTTTGCAACGATAAAAAGCATGTATATTTACAATTCTTCTCGTCAATATTAGTTTGAAGAGCAACAACTACGAACGTTAAATGACATCAGTGGTAAATTTTCCAACAGCTATTGAGGTGCGCGAGGACTGAAAAAACAAACAAACAAAACAAATAAACAAACAAACAAACCAGGCACTGTTTTTAATGAGGATTGGTTTTTAAGATAGTGGAGAGAAAATTACTATAAACCAAAAGGAAAAAAAAAAGGAGGGAGGGGTGGGGGGGGATTTTTCAATTCAATTCCTATATTTTATACTCTCAGTCTCCGAACCCTTGGGGCTTGACCTATTCAGCTCACTTCTATTCCGTCACGATCGTCCCCTTCCCCCACGGTCGCTTTTCTTCCTCAACCTCCCCCTTTACAGTCAGAAAAATTTGTGCACACACATTATCAGATATCTCAGAAGCTATTTTATTTCGGCTTTCCCCTTCTACTGCTAGGTCCAATGATCAAACGCCTCGATGATCAAGTGACTTTCAGTGGTCAGTTTTTGGGCGTTTCTCGACCCAGGCCTTGATTCCTGGCACCTCCAAAACGCGTTTGTAAAGATCCACCAGCAATGGAAACTTCTCAAGTGGTTCTGGGACAGTTGGCTCACCACTCGAGAAAAGGTTCATGAGGTCGAAGAAAGTGATATCTGCGCAGGTCAACTGCAAGGGATAAAATATGTCAAACTTTAATTTATATATTACTAGCTTCGCGCGCGGTAAAGGTGAAACAAATCCAATGCCGTTATTGGCCACAATAACAGCATTGGACATCTCGCCTTATCGGGATTGCCCGTGGTTGTGACCCGCAGAAAATACTGGACTAGCTCTTTTTGTAAAGACGAACAAGTGGTAAAAGATGATTCGGGGAGATATAGTAGCCCTCGTACGAGAAAAAAAGTTTATTCACCCACCTTGTCACCTAAAAAGAAGCCCTTGCCTTCATTATGGTCTTTTAAAATGGCTTCCAATTTCTGGAGTTGTGCTGGAAGAGTGATTTCAACAAATTCTTTCTTCATTTCCTCCTGTACGAAATAAATCAGGAAAAACAAAAAGTTGAGGGATGCCGCGAGATACCGGCAGGCAAAAAGACCGACAGAATTCGCCACTTAAAAAACGAGATCAGAAGAAATCTGTGGCGAATCGCATCTCGCAGTCTGCAGTCGCTTGTGGGACTGTTACGTCTCGTCTTTTGTTTTGTCCCCATTAACAACCCCACCAGCCACTGTGAGATGACACTTGTTCCAGGCTTCCTCGTTTCTAAAGAGGCGATTGAAACTTGCATGAACGTTCGCACACACGTACACCGGGCTAACACATAGACTAGGAATGCAAACGTATATAGCTGGGGTGTAGACAAAACGTGGGGTAGGCCATGGCCTAGGCCATGGCCTACCCCACGTTTTGTCTATAGCTGTCGCATGCCTCGACGACGGAAATAAAGCGACGGAAATACATCTGCGCTCACAGGCTAGCCAATACCATACAGACACAGATCGCTACTAGAAAATCAGTGTCAGAAGGAAGAAACATAATGAACGTTACTGAGGACAAAGAAACAAAAATAACTAAGCGAATGATACCAAGGATGAAAATTAACGAAGGATGGAGGAAAAAAAACTTGTTAAGTAATTTGTTTCGTTGCTCGAGCAAAATAGAACTTTGTTGTTTACCTTTTTAGCTTCATCTTGCTCATAGTAAATTTTAACACAGCCATTGCGAAGGTCTTCGACTCCATCACAAATCATGTTAGCTACTGCCTCGTCAAAAATATCTTCTGGACTTCTGGACCTAACAACAGGAAAAGTTCCGTTGCTTATTTTGCATTCATGAAACGATTTCATTACTCAAATGTGCATATATTTAGCATTATCATGAACTCTACTTTAAATGCAAAAGGTTGCAGTGCCTCTTTACTTTACTACTTTACAGATCAGTCCAAGAGAGAAAGGCGCAAACAGGCTATACAGCCCTTATTAAAGCACCAACCCATGAAAACAGAACACTGAACCAAGGCCAGACCACAACACCGGGAATTCCATGCACTACTCTTTACGAGAAGTGTGTGGGTTCTTGAACGTCCCCTGCTAGCCATGTAACACTAAAGGTACAGGAGACGGGGCCTACGGTTTATAGTCCTTATCCGAGAAAACTTAAGAGTTGCTTCCTATAAATACTACGGATAGGTGTGCAAATTGCGAAATATTGAATTCTCTCAAACTTTGTCACAAGAAAGCCCTCTGGAAACTATTTAAGAAAATATTTACGTTACTCTTTAGGCAACTTTAGGCAACTTTAGGTAACTTTAAACAACTTTAGGCAACTTAAGGCAACTTAAGGCAACTTAAGGCAACTTAAGGCAACTTTAGGCAACCTAAAGCAACTTAAGGCAACTTAAGGCAACTTAAGGCAACTTAAGTCAACTTAAGGCAACTTAAGGCAACTTAAGGCAACTTTAGGCAACTTTAGGCAACTTTAGGTAACTTAAGGCAACTTTAGGCAACTTAAGGCAACTTAAGGCAACTTAAGGCAACTTAAGGCAACTTAAGGTAACTTTAGGCAACCTAAGGCAACTTCAGGCAACTTAAGGCAACTTAAGGCAACTTTAGGCAACTTAAGGCAACTTTAGGCAACTTAAGGCAACTTAAGGTAACTTTAGGCAACCTAAGGCAACTTCAGGCAACTTAAGGCAACTTAAGGCAACTTTAGGCAACTTAAGGCAACTTTAGGCAACTTAAGGCAACTTTAGGCAACTTAAGGCAACTTTAGGCAACCTAAAGCAACTTAAGGCAACTTAAGGCAACTTAAGGCAACTTAAGGCAACTTTAGGCAACCTAAAGCAACTTAAGGCAACTTAAGGCAACTTAAGGCAACTTAAGGCAACTTAAGGCAACTTAAGGCAACTTAAGGCAACTTTAGGCAACCTAAAGCAACTTAAGGCAACTTAAGGCAACTTAAGGCAACTTAAGTCAACTTAAGGCAACTTAAGGCAACTTAAGGCAACTTTAGGCAACTTTAGGCAACTTTAGGTAACTTAAGGCAACTTTAGGCAACTTAAGGCAACTTAAGGCAACTTAAGGCAACTTAAGGCAACTTTAGGCAACTTAAGGCAACTTTAGGCAACTTAAGGCAACTTTAGGCAACTTAAGGCAACTTTAGGCAACCTAAAGCAACTTAAGGCAACTTAAGGCAACTTAAGGCAACTTAAGGCAACTTTAGGCAACCTAAAGCAACTTAAGGCAACTTAAGGCAACTTAAGGCAACTTAAGGCAACTTTAGGCAACCTAAAGCAACTTAAGGCAACTTAAGGCAACTTTAGGCAACCTAAGGCAACTTAAGGCGACTTTAGGCAACTTAAGGCAACTTAAGGCAACTTTAGCCAACCTAAAGCAACTTAAGGCAACCTAAGGCAACTTAAGGCAACTTAAGGCAACTTAAGGCAACTTAAGGCAACTTAAGGCAACTTAAGGCAACTTAAGCAACTTAAGGTAACTTTAGGCAACTTTAGGTAACTTTAGGCAACTTAAGGCAACGTTTAGGAGCAACAGCACCTTGTTTATTCCATATAAATCCTTATAAAAGCACCATGATTATAGTCACGATTGCTTGATAAATTCACGTTTGCGACGATTATTTTTTGCTTAACACTGAGAATTGGCCCATATTTATTTTACATATATAGAGAAATTTACTACTCAATTCAACACGACAGAAGAAAATTATAGGTCACCGTAGTCACCGTAGTTGCCTAAAGTTGCCTAAAATTTGGCTTAAGGACGTTCGCGCCCAAAAACTTCCCACGCACAGATCTTTTTCAAACTTTGTCTGCAGCTAGAAAATGATAAGTTTAGATTAAAAACGTAAAAAAAATCGGGGGTCACCGAACTCGTTTTGAAGATAAGGCGTATCACAGACCATAGCATTTCTAGGATTTTCAGTCATTCGAGGCGATTTTGCCCAGATTCATTACTATAGGCATATAGTTAATTTGAAGAATCACATCTAAGTTGTGTGTGTTTAACACAGCATATAAAGGCCTATTTGACAGATCTTTGTTACATATGTCATTAAATCAGCTAGAGTTAGCCTTAAAAAGTACAACTTCTAAGTTACGCACACCTGTATCCATGTACCAATTCGACCCTATTTGAATAGTATATGTGCACTTGTTTTTTCACACTTTCTTCTCAAATTCCTATTTTTTTTGGAATATCAGTGGTAAGTAAGCCGGTTGCATTAGTATCACCCAACTGGTGGACTAATGCAAATCCTGCATTTTAATTGGCTACGCTATTAGAGGACTATAAGGCCCTGTCCACACTCAGAATCCGTTTTCAAACGAAAACGGAGCTGTTTTGCTCCAGATACGGCTATCGTCCACACTACAACGCCCTAAACGATCACCGAAAACGGAGCCATTCGAAAACGCTCTCCAGAGTGGAGCGATTTTTGAAAACGCTGTTTTCTAGTGTGGACGGAGAAAACGATACTATCTGAAAACGGTGACGTCATCAAAAGGCGCCAGACCACTCGACCGTGTGTATCCAAAATGGCGGACAGACGCTACGCGGGACAGAATCAAGAATGGCGCCAATTTCACGAGCCGATATATTGAAATGCACACGCGTCGAGTACATTTGAACATGCGCACTGAAGGGTATAAAAACGTTTTCAGAACGGATACGGCGTTGTAGTGTGGACGGGCGAAAATGATACGAAAATGATAAGTGCGAACGTAAGTCTATTTGAAAACGGAGCAAAACAGCTCCGTTTTCGTTTGACAACGGATTAGTGTGGACGGGGCCTAAGTTATAGTCCTCGAGTAGCGAAATTCGCAGGTTTTTCTTTCGTTCTATTCCCAAATAAATATTCCTTCAACTTGTATTTGCATTATTGCCTTTTCTATAGCCTCATGGGCTATTGACCCTCAGCTCTTGCGGGCTACATATACGGGTCTAATAGTTAATGATACCACTAGCTCACTCAACTAACTACACAACATACATACCTGCCTCTCTGCATATGTACTTCATAATCGCAAATGACTGGCCAAGTACTTTCCCGTCTGGAGTAATGATAAATGGCACCTGTCCGAATGGAGAACGGCCAGCTAGAAAAAGAAAAACAAACAAACAAAAGAAACAATGATAGATTAAGCGGAGTTTAATAGCGGTCAGTTAATGACAGATTCTGAGGGGGAAAGTGAGAAAAACATTCTAAAACAAGCAAAAGCATTTCACACTGTTTCATGTGCTATTTTCAAGAGTATCATCGCTAATACTCAAGAAGCTTGAGTCGCACTCGGCTATCGCCTCGTGCGACTCTTACGCTTCTTTCGTGCTTAGCAACCTCCCGCTTGCATCCATCGTTGAAGGGGTCTACATGATCACTTCAAGAATTGTTGCGTTTTTTTTATGGACTCCTCATCCCTTTTGATTTTAAAGCCTGCATGTTTGTAGAAATATTTATTTAAAATAATATTTTTTTCATCTGGTGGTCTAGTTCTTCCCGCTATCTGTCACGCAACGTTAGCGTGACTTAGAGGACCAACAGCAGTTCGTGGTAACAGCTGCAGTCTGTGAGGAGTCTTAAGCTCGATAATCGGCGAGGGAAGAACGTAATAAAACAGGAGCAGAGGCGAGAGTTTAAACCGCGAGCCGCGAGTGGTAATCAGTTATGCTATGAAGATTAGCATGTTTTTCCTTATGCGATACCTTTACCTATATTGCACCATCACTTGATATATAGTAGTAGTATTGATCCGTCCTCCTCTCCCCACTCCGCTCAGGAAGGCCTGCTTTTTGCAAAGAGAAATTGCTGTGTCATCGTGACTATAAAATTTCGACCAAATGAATTCTCATCGTCGGCCAGCATAGGCCAGTTTTATCGATCGTGGGCATTAAATTTTAAATCCGTGTAGATTACGGCTAATTTTCATAAAGACAATTGTACCATACGACGAGTCACGAAATCCTTTATCTACTCGTTTGACAAAAATGTGAATATTTAATTACGCGATCGTACGACTCGTTACGAAATAAGAAAGCTATAAAACCAGACTATGGTACAGTCCTTCAATACTTTGGGAAGTCCATATAGACCTTATCACGGTTTTTGAATCGATCTTGACGGTAAGTAACACACGGCAGATATTACAGTGTTTGCCCTCGAATCCGATAGCCAAAATCTTTCTTAAATTCGAATTCTCGATGATTTATGTACAGCAAAGTTGAGATGCTAGACAAAGGATTACATTAGCCAAATCTGAGGGAAGTAGCTCTGCTAGAAAGCGTCAAATAGCGTTTTAAATTTTCCTTACAATTGTCTATGATTTATTTTTCCCGCGAACTAGCGCGATCTAGCCGGGGGCAAGTTCACGGGGAAAAATTGAAAACATGTACCCGTCAAGATCGCTTTCAAGACCTGATAAGAGTCTATGGTTCCAGAGAAGGTCACCATGCATTGTCGATCCTCAATATACCAACGGAAAAACTCAAATTCGATGAATGTTTTACTTACTGGGCTTTTCTACAGCCCATTCGTCTTTTGACAATCGAATCTCTTCGAATTCTATGTTTTCCGGGGCAGCAGCGAAGGCAAGCCTGGCGAGTTGTCTCTCTACCGCGAACATTGAAGTAATACAGTTTGTAGCCCGACATAATAGTTCTGCAGATGTAATTCGCCGTTGAAAGGAGAAATCGGTGAAGTGGGATGTGTGTTTTTTTTTTTTTTTCTACAGTTCACCAGATATCGATCCGCGTATTGAGCGGTATATTAGCAGACTGCAATTGGCAAAGTCACCGCCCGAACACTTGACTTGCAAGCTGTCATTTGTAAGTGGTTCCGGGTTCACGCAATGGCGTAGCCTTCGTAGCAGACCGTTTCATTTCCAGGGAACGAACGTTTGCGGGCGAGTGCAAAAAAAAGAAGGAAACAAGGTGAGACCCGATTTTTAGCTGCGCTGAAATTGGCGGTCTGGGAGCAGATAAGAGTACGGAACAAATTGACAGATCCCAACAACACTCAACAACAACACAACAACAACAACAACAATCACACAAAACAACAACAACAAAAAACATAAAAGTCCCACCAAGTCAAAATCTTCTTACAGGTAAAAAACCTATACTCCTTTAACCCTGTGTTTATTTTACAGCTCATCAATGCCGGCATAGGCTGATAAAACAGCTAGGTGCATTGTCGAGAACCTGCCATATAAACATCAGGATAGGGTTCCACGACCAAAGTGTCCAACGGTTAGAGAACACAGTCACGAAAAGAAGGGTTCCACTGTTTCGCATGTGTTTCAAGGCACATTTTCATAGATGTGAGCCAAATAGTCCATTCATCAACGGAATTTTCGTTTCATGGGGTCTCTTTCCGGAGTATTTGCGTTAAAACACTTGGACAGTGGCCGGAGGAATTTGTAAACCGCAGCTTTAATTTTTACGGTTTGAATATCCACGTCCACACTACTCCGAAACGAAAACGAAGCTTTTCGAAACGCTCTTCAAACCAGAGGAATTTGGAAAACGCTTGCGTTTTCGTTTTCCTGTGCGGACGGAAAAACATTTTGGAAAGCATTTTCAAAAACGGTGGCTTTGACCCTTCCCCCCCGCCCCCCCCCGCCAGCACCGCCCCCCCCTCACCCCCCGCCCGCTGGCCCTGCCAGAGTTTTCCGCAACAGGCCCCTTATTCTTTATGCTTATCGCAGTTTTATCAGCGGTTTGCACAATTTGCCCACCCCCCCCCCCCCGAGGCAGAAAGGGTCAATTCTGCATTGTATTGTCCAGTGTATGGACCCTTTAGTAGCCTTGTTTGTGTGCCGCTCTAAAGCAAAGGAATAATTTGGACAGGCGACGGCTCAAGCTCCAATCCAAACTGACCGGTGGTTATTAACAGGTTTTCAAATTCCTCCGGCGTAGTTCTGGAGGCCAGTTGGATGGGGCCTTGATCATCAACGGGGCTAAAGAAACATCGTTTGTTATAGACTTTAAGTCAGTTTGTCATGCGTCTGTACTGTTATTGATCATGAATTTCGTCATGACATTGTCAAAGTAGCTGTGGATCCACGTGCGATAGCCGAGTGGATCCGCAGACTACTTTGACATAGTTATGACGAAATTCATTGTCAATAACAGGACAGACGCATTAAAAACTGACATCAATTTTGTGTTTTTACTAGACTGTTCAACAGTCCCCCGAGTTTTCCCGTAAGACCATATCGGTATGATGTCGATCATTCCGTTCGCCTGGGCCGTCATCTCTGGTCTCTTTGATGCGGAGGTGAAACTAGGGAGAGGAAAAAAATGCCCTGGGTAGTGGGTGGTGGGGTTAATAGCGTGGGGTGAGGGGGGGGGGTGATAGGGAGACGTGTAACTGCTTCACTCCGTCTCGCGTTCACGGAGGTAGTTGCTCCAGCAACGGCAACACCTGATTGGTCGAGGGACAATAAGTTCATCAGAGCGCAGCAGAGCAATGACAACTCGAGTGACAGAAAGTGACATTCATCACTTTCCGCGGCTCATGGCAAAATGGTCATCCGATTTCGGAAGAATTGTTTGGAGACTGTTTTGATTTTTTGATCGTCTGTCTGCTTTTAGTCTTTGGAGGGATGGGTGTTAACGCGCGAGCAAAGAGAGGCTGTAACATATATCGCGTTTTACACTGTATAGACACATTGAACATGAAATAAGAATGTCGCATGCTCTAACCACGTTGCATTTGAAATATGCACTTTGAATTGTGAATGGGCAATGTTGAATTGTAGAAGCTGGATAATGGAATGTGAAACGAGCAATAATTCAAAGCAACAATGTTGCAAACAAGAGTTTGAATTTTTGGCGGGGATATAACGCCATACTCCACCACCTCTACCCACGGGAATTTTGTACTCTGCCCAGTTTCGCTCGCATTAAGGGACCAAGATCCACATCTACGATCGTACGGAAAAATAGTGGACTGTGAACAGTCTAGTTTTTTACGATAACAAATATTCAATTGCCCGCTGTTATAATTTCATGTGTCTGTCCACTTATGACAATAAAAATAGCCAGGTGAGCGCGCGAGGATTTCTGCAGTTATCGTAAAAAAAACTGTTTCGAGTAAGATTGTCTTACCAACGAGAAAAAGCTTACTCGACGATGTCAAAAGCTATTTGGGTAATGTGGTTTTACGCTTGCTTGATTGAACCACGTGGTGGAAGGTGGTGGAAGAAAACAGCAGAAACACGTGTATTCATGCTTTCTCCTTCCTTGTTGTTGAATCCGACACCTTGAAACTCAATCTGTTACTACCCATAATACCAATCGACATTGTCAGGTAAGCTTTCACACTTTTGTGGGAAAACCTTTGTTGTCGAAATAGCTGTATACTGGCGTATTATTTGTTAGACGTGGTTAACTCTATTGTATATCGGGCTTCAACTTAAAAGAAGCGACAAGGAGACAGTTTTCTTTGGCTCTCAGTAGTTTTATTCAAGCACTTGTTTGTCCTGATACACTCTCAGAGACTGACACATCATGCCACATGCAGGCTCTGCCAATTATAGGTGCGTGACAGGTCGTTCTTCCAACCACTTTTTTGATGGCAGGAATATTCATGATTCGCTCGTAGTGTTGGGCCAGTAGGGGAAAGTTTTTCAGCTCCTCTGGAGTACTCAGTGGGTTACCAGAGTCAAACCAAGCGTAGTTTAGAGTACTGAAGACTGAAATATCTGCGTAGGTTAGCTAGAAAGAAACAATTGAACCATGTTCTCAAACTTTCATTAAAAATTCATCAAGTTAAAACAAAGACAATCACAAGCGCGAAGGAGGTCTCGATACCCGGCCTTAATTAGCATCGATTTTGACGATTCCACTTCTCCCGTTTGCTCCTTAGTTTTTGTTGCGATTGAGAAGACATATCAAACAATCGAGACAGTAGCTGTTTACCATTTGCCCAAAAATTCCGGAAATTTCGGATGGAATGTTAATGGAAAGATTAATATCGTCTCCCGAACGGAAAATCTCTCGGTAAAAACGGGATTCTTGAAAGGTAGAACAAACCTCCCAAACGGAATTTCGGGATGGAAAATGTGTATTCCATTTGCTAGTTTTCACTAGTTCCTGGCCTTTTAGCTTGGATTGCCTTTGATCCTATCTTTCGGGAAAAAGTCTTGGAAACGGAACGAGCGCATAACCGGGGAAATGTCCATTCAGATTTGACGCGTTCCATTTACTACAACTATCGACCAACGGATGGCAAACAACCTGTGTTTCATCGGCTATCCAAACAGCTCGAATATTGTCAAAAATGCACCGTTGCCGCGCCGTATTTTCAACTCCATTCTCGATATTTGGGCCGATAAAACACTGTCTCGAGTGTTTGATATATTACATGAAAAACGAGACGCGTCACGTTTAAGCATTCTGAAAAAAAATATAAGTCGTTTGTAATCCGTTTTTATCTTCTCCATCCTTAACCACCCCTTTTCTCTCACGTGAGAGTTGGCGAGGGCGCAGCTTGTTCCTTTATTGTTTATTAGGCGTGGATTGCCCAAGTCAGAAAACTTCGCGTCAGAGGGATCGAGTATAGATTTGCGTGACGATCACCGTCTGGTTTTCATGGCATTTAAAATGCGGGCACATGGATAAATAAACAACAGCCTCGATTTCGCGCGAAAATGTTCACAGATATTTGTTCGCGGACATAACCTGTTCCGAGAAGCGAACAGAAAATGTGAGCTTCAAGGAACAGGTGATGTCCAAGGATAATATCCGTGCATATTTTTGCGCCAAATGGAGGCTATTGCGTTTATTATCCTTTAAATATTTTGCGCAACACACGCAGTTTTAAGGTTTTAAGCAAATTCCCCAGTTTTAGCTGGGAAATATTCGGTCACGCGACGTGCTTAGACCAATCGCGCGCAAGCGGAAATATCTGATGGGTTTAAGAAAGCCTATGACAAAAATTCTTTCTAAAAGATTTTCGTAAATACAACAGTGAATCATTCTCACTGCATGCATACAATTGCTCTGACACGGGAAGCTAAGTTATGGGAGGATACCCGCGACTGCCAGGGCAAAAGGCGTGTAAAATGTAGGATAAGACATCGGGATCAATATCAGTATCTGGGCAACTGCGCACCTACCCCTCCCCTAACCCAACATCTTATAATAAGTATACTAAGTTAGTGTTGTGGTAGGGTAGGGGAGGGGTAGGTGCGCAGTGCCCAGATACTGATATTGATCCCCAGCACATTCTCGTTCCCAGAGGCCGCGCTCCTTTTGGTCAGCACCAAGAATCGCGATTCTTGGTGCTGACCAAAAAGGAGCGCGGCCTCTGGGAACGAGAATGATCCCAGCATCGACCGCCACCAAGGGAGTGGGAGGGGCGAAATATTTACCGTGACTTCACCGAACTCCGTTGACCACGAGGCGACTAAAATTGTGATATATGAAGAGGAGGCAGCAATGCATCATACCACTAGCGGGCGTGTGCAACAACGTTGGAATTTGAAGAACTTAAAACTACGCCACCAAGCACACGACTAAAATTACAGCAAAATTTTCCTACGGTGACCAAATCAATTTTAATGAACGTGTACTTAACGCAGGAAGACCAGCAATAGCAACGTATAGCTAACCACTTACTGTTAACGTCTTCCAGCTGAAAACCTAGCTGTTATCTTTCGAAAATTATACTGAAATCCAACTGTAAACATGTACCTGCAGATGGCGTAGTGCGAGCGCAGAAGCGCAAACGTATTACTTACTGGGGAGGTGACAGGAAAAAATGTAACGGGTACCGTAAAAGTTTTCAAAAAAGATCAATAACTTAAGAAAACCCGTGTTACCCCTACATTTTTTGCTGCGAAATGAAGTGGCAAGCCTATTCAACATGTGATTAGTTTCTGGTTGTGAGCAAAAGGTATTTAGACTGTATTTTAGCGTATCAGAGGAAGGCTGTCAGTCACGCTAAAAGAGCTTTTGCAACTATTTTGTTCTTAAAAAAACGTACCAAAAATGATTTTAATGTTACCATTTGCCATGTAGTTTGAAAATCTTTTAAATGTGTTGGCCTATTTGTATGTAAAGACGAATTCTAAGAACATCTGTGGGGAAATATCGTTTACCGCTTTTTTTCAGAAAAATGCTGATGTCAGCATTTTTGTTGGGATTCAAGGCTAATTATCTCGAAAAAATGCGTGGCTACCCCCATTTTTCTATGTGGATCCCAATAGCCCTTGCAAAGATCTTCTTTTTCCGCGTGGTCCTAACTTGGCGCAAAAACCTTTGCATTTAGTAGGCACCGTCCCTTAAAGGGTTTCCCGCGCGACGGGCAAATTATATATGTAGCGAGAATAGTATACAAATTTTCACAGCTAGACGGTCCAAGTGCCTTAACTTGATCATTTCGTCACTTCTTACCTTATCACCAACAAAGTAACCTTTCCCGCCATCATTAGCTCTAAGAAGGTCCTCAAAAGACTTGAGAAAGCCTGGAGTAGCGGCCTTCCCCTCTTCCTCCAGTTGTGCCTAAAACAAAGAATCAACAAAAAACTGGTCTGTGGTGATTACGAAGAAGTCTTCAGTTAACACATGGGAGTTTAAAGGAGCACAATCACGTTTTTGCGCATGCGCAAGATTTTGATTTTCGGATCCTGAATCAACTTTGGCTTTGCTTTAAAACTTCTCAGAATCAAGGATTAGTGATACACGGTTCTGGTAAAGAGCCAATTTGTGTGCAAACGAAAACCTTTCGTGGAGGGAAGCGTTATGGCGCTGGACAAAGACAGCTTTTTCCTGGCAGCTTTCAGAAAGATTCATACAATCGGGAAAAGGCTGAAAGGTAATGGAACCAGCATCATAGCTGGATTTTTGTAAAGAAATCGATTCACGAGAACTGGAATAGACTGGAGGGATCGCGCTTGTATGAGCGTTTCTTCGTTTACATTTTACACCCATGAACGGATCTTCACTCGTTGGTTTTCTTGATCTTCAGACACCATCAGGCTCTGTTCGCTCAGGTATACTCTGTGAGAATCATTCCGATATATTTGTTACGTAGCTATCAGAACAGGTTTGTAAATATCATAACGACTCGTGTATAAAATCAGGAAAGTTTCCGCCATAACAATGCACGTCAGAATAATTAACAGAAGAACATATTCAGGCACGGACTTACCGTGGCCTTGTTCTTATGTCAGTCATACTGCTTTTTGAGTGCTCCGCCACAATATTGGTCAATACAGCTTTTATATCCTGTTTACGAAAAAAGAGTCGCTTTCCGACTAGTTGAGCGCATTGACTTGCAACGTCATGACTTTTCTTCCTGCAAAAGCGCGACCGGCAAAATCAAACAGCAAATGATAAAGTTGAAATATGTTTCGGTAACCTATTCGATGCCCTCGTCTTGTTGAGATTTACATTGTATTTTTATTATTACTTTATTTCAAACTACTTTCTTGCAAGAACGGGAGCGACAGATAGCATACGAACATCTCTTATCGCCGGCATGGAAAACTTGTCGGCATCAGTGGCGGACCAAGACCTTGAGCTAAGGGGAGGGCCCGGTTCTGCTTTGCTTGCCCTGCCGGTTGTTCTTCGATTCGTTCTGTATTTCTTCTTTTTTACCCAAAATAGTGGGAAGGGGGGAGAGGGCCTCCGGACCCCCGGGTCCTCCCATAGATCCGCCACTGGGCATGACGCGACAAAGTGATAGTTGTACTATTTACCGATAAAAGAAGACAGATCAAGTTCGAGCGTGCGCTATATCGTGATAGTGTCCCTTTAGTGACCACAACGACGACGCTGAGTACAATGTCGATTAAAAAATTAATTCATATTTTACCTACGAATCTCGTCATTTACTTTGTTGATCACTGTCAAAACAATCACAAAACAGCGCTGAATTTGATACAGAAATGTATAGAAATATAATTAGCCGAGTGGTTTATGGTCCCCAGACAAAGCAAAAATTTTGGTCATTTCACGTTGTCAGTAGTCACGCACCTCTTCGGAACCTCTAATTTTCTTTGCTCCCGGACTCATCCACCTCCATTGTTTTCAGGACTAGGGCCATTGTTTCAGTTGTTATTCTATTGTCTTCTCGGCCAATCCTTTTAAACCTTACGAGAGGTGCGTGGCGCCTCCACGTTGTTGTTTTGCAGATGACGGTGAAGAAATGTACAAAGAATTATAACGCGCGTGCTCAGCTGTTGTATTGCTTTGCTAGTGACATTCCTGTACTGTTGCCGTTGTCGTTGCTGTCCTGAACTTTTTTTAAAACTCGATATTCAGAATGAGACGCAACTGAAAATGTACTGTTCAGCAAGGTTTCATGTGAGAAGTACACATAACTTCGAAAAATGTAAGCTTTGCGTATAGAAAGCTTTAGAATTTATTCCTGTTTCACGTCAGTCCAAACCCGACAACAAGATATTTTTTTGGAAAACGGAATATTTTAAAAACTGGAAAATCCCTAGGCAATAAGTTATGTTTCATGTTGACATTCGGTTGTATTAGCGAAAGCCTCAGATCCCAGTTTACCTTTTTCACTTCATCTTTTTCAAAGCGGGATGGAATAATCTTTTGGCCAAAATCAGTACAGCCATCCACAATCATGTCCGCTTGAGCCTTCCCCAAATTGGTGGACGGAGTTAAGCCTGGGCATAGAATTGAAGTAAAAAATCACAGGGTGATGTTTAAAAAAAACAGCTGAGAAAGTAAATATCCGGTGTCTGTAGCATGAAGCGAATAGGGGTAGTTTGATCCCTCTTTGGATGGGATGCTAGCCCACCGCATGGTCCCCCCCCCCCACCCCCACCCTGCCCACATTTAATTCGCCGGCCGAAAGCCATTGCTACACCTTGATGGAGAGAAGCTAAGAACTGTGAGAGAGTAGTGTTTTGCCTAAGAACACCACAGTGTCTCCGAACAGCGCTCGACCCCGGAACCCTCGATCCGAGTCGAGCGCACTAACGATGACTCCACTGCACCTAACCACTCCACCTAACCGGGGGAATTGACTCATTGACAAAATAACCTGGCGATATATCGCTGAGGAATCAACAGCGGGAATTTCTCTAAGTAGAATCCTGATTTTTCGAACCCTTAACAGCGCACCCCCCTCACCCCCCCTACCCCCCCGGGATGAAGCCTCCTTCTTCGTATGCACTTTTAAAATTTGTTTACCTCACCGGTCGGTGACGTCATTCCTTAGAGGTGCACCCCCTGCTAAGCAAAATCCTGGATCCGCCCCAGAAGATATATACGAAGCCACCAACAGTTCAAGGCAACTTTTTTTGGCTCCTCTGACCGAAAAGTTAGGAAAAATTTCACCTCAATACCACGAAACTCAAATAACGTAAATCTACCCAAAGCATTTGATCGTCCAAGAGCTGTCCAAGCGAACTGAACGTAGCTCAGTCACAACATATTAAAATTATTTTAGCCACCTACAAAATTACCTTTAAACTGAAAATAGTAGTTTACAAAGACAGAAAAAACATCAAAGAGAGTTTCAACAAACACTGCATTTGCTAATCATAATTGTCATTAAGACCTACCTAGTTCATTGGCCACAAATCTAGCGATTGCCATCGACTGAGCAATAACCTTTCCTTCAACTTCAAGCACAGGCAGTTGTCCAAAGGGAAGCTTACCAGCTTAAAGGAAATAAAAATACACTAATTCAACCTAAAGAAGAATGAACATTCACGATAACTGAATGGAATCTAATGACATGCATAGGCCCTGTCCGCTCAGTACGCTGGGGAAATTCACTTACGTCCAGGATTGAACCGTGCAAGCATTGTTTAATTAGTACTTCATATTGGCAGGGTTATTTGACAATTTCAGATAACTTCATACGTGACAGAATTGTGTGTGCTTTGTAGTGATGGCCTTTTACCAATGAGGACACTTTGTGGTGCATATCATAAGGAATTCAAATCTCATTGGCGTTCAATCCTGGACATATCTGGGGAAATTTAAGAGCGTTTAATGGTTATGTTGCCCAACAAATTTTTTAATTCAAAAATTGGGAGCCCAAGCAATTTTTTTAGGAGCCCAGGATAAAATTTGACTGCTCAATCCGGGGGTTGAAGGGGTTGGGAAAGACGGGGGGGAGGGGAAGTGAATTGTGTAGGGAGGGGAGGGATCGAGGGGCAGAGATTTTCCATGAGAAACTAACATGGTCTAATATCAATCAGCACTCAGGAAAGTGACTAGGTCATGACTGAGAAAGAATACTATTTATGGTCAAACAAATTCAATAAGTGCTGCAGCTTTTTTACAAAAAAATTGTATTGGAGCTTTCGTTTTTGAGTTTCGCATTCTATTTAAACAAAGCAAAATAAATTGTACAAATCACGAAATGTAATGAAAACAAATAGAAACAAAATAGGTATTTGTGGGGAGGGGGAGGGGGAGGGTTGAATTTGGCCTCACTGAAATGTGCTCCCCTTCTCGGGGTTTAAGACACACGTATAAACTATAGGTGATTTTAAGGCAGCATTACCGCATTTAAATTGGCTGCTTCTTTGGGAAAATATTCTCATATATAATTTAGGCAGAGTCGTGGCAATTCGTTTGATAAATAACAATTAGGTTATGAGCTCGAGATTTCTATGAGGTGATAGTTGATGAGGCCGAAGGCCGAATCAACTATTGCCTCATAGAAATCGAGAGCGAATAATCTAATTGTTTTAGTAGATCCTTACAGAAACTCAACAAACTAAATTCATTCAGTACATCTAAATTAAGTGAAGTTTTCTAAAATGTTGGACAAAAAAGTCCCAGAATTTAGATACATTTATCTCAATTCAATTGTAAATGCAATGTCAGCATCATCATCATTCCAATTCCAAAAATATGTGTTATTAAAGGGACAGAGTCATCTGGCGCACATGCGCATTAGATACCATTTTATGGCAAATTTGCATATCACAGAGACACGATCCATACCGTTTTTAACCAAATATGATAAAAACAACATTAAAGGATGACCAAAAACACACTCAAAAACAGGTTTTTCAGTAAAGGATTGATCAAGTAATACACTGCGAAGATTGAAGCGGAATTCTAGACGCACATTGATTTTAGGTTGGGGTGCCGGTGAAGTCTTTTCAAAGTCAGAAAAACTGGTGTCCAGGTCAGCGCGGTCTCAACATTAGTCATTATGCAAATGGAATCAGTAAGCTACCAAGAGAGACAGAACCCACTGGCATACATAATGCACATTTATTAAATACTGAGCTCACAATGCTTTATAGGGCGATTTTCAGATACGGCTGTTTTTGGCTGTTTTGCGAGCAGAGAGAGACTTTGTTGCTGTGTTTTGGCCCATATTTCTCGTGATAAAAGCAAAAGAGGACCAGAGTTGCTGTTGTTTTCCGCTTAATTAATCGTATGAATGATTTTTTGACTGATTTCATGGGAAGATTGAAGTCATCAGGCAGATTAGATTCGAGTGAAAACTCCATGTTTAGGCGCCCACTCGAGCTCCTTGAACAAAACTTCAGTCGCCCACACTAGTAACTTGGGCGCCTCAGGCGACCGGGCGTCCGTTAGACAGCAGCCTTGTTGAGTTTGTGACGGATTGGTATGCGTGGAAGGCCTAACAGTTGAAATTAACCTGCGTCCTCCTGTTTTCGCCGGCAAAGTGTGCCCGGGCCATAGCAAGACAATTTATAGTAGTCGCAGGGATACATTGAATGGGGAACATTTTTGGAGGTGTGGTGTGGTTTGAGGGGGAGGGGGGTGGGACAGGGGAATGTTGGATCGGGTGAAGCTATATCTAAAGGGAACACAGGAATTGGTTGCTGGAGGTCACAGAGTGATGGGAACTTGAGTTACGGGAACACGAGAATTAGTGATAACGAGGTTTGCGTTGGCGGACAAACAGGAAGATGAGTAAACGATTTTGTATTAGTAGGGGTTTGTGCAGGGAATAGGGCAAAGCGAAAGGGGGAAAGAATGATAGGGGAAGTTACAGAGTGATAGGGGATTGGAAAATAATAGAACAGGGAAATAGATGGTGGAGGATCGGGGATGACATCGAAGAAAGGTTGGAAAGCTTGCCAAAGAGAACGCTTTTAAGAGGTGGAGATTTAAAAAAAAAAGTAAAAAAAAAAAGCTATAACATATGAAACATGCAATGTACTCGTTGATGGTGCTGTGGCATCCCAATGCTTAAACAGTGGAATCAAATTTTTGTGGTGAAGCACGAGTCAAGTTAATTTTTCAGAAAGGAATGTTAGAGATTCCGGTCTCTTCTGTTAGCCCCGGTGAATTTAGTACGTGAAGATTAAATCAAAAAATAGATATT
Source organism: Platygyra sinensis (assembly GCA_019787425.1). Taxonomy (NCBI): domain Eukaryota; kingdom Metazoa; phylum Cnidaria; class Anthozoa; order Scleractinia; family Merulinidae; genus Platygyra; species Platygyra sinensis. The sequence goes on along the minus strand of JAHPZR010016477.1, from coordinate 1,678 downwards.
AATATCCAACACTACTGGAACGGAATTTTCCTGTTTCATCCAAACGTGATACACATTTTAAAAAATGCGACCGCATTGTTTTTCAGTTCAGTGACCGATGACAAAGCAAAAGTACCGGGCTTTGAAAATTTGAGCAATTACATTTTAAATCATTATTTTATCAATTGTGATTGAAAACGTCATTTCACGTAATTAAAAATCACCACTTAACGCTACGTTTGGATAAACAAGATAAATGGTAATACATCGCATTGGTAACCATGCAAACGAAATTTAGTTCCTGTCTGGTGATATATAAGATCGTTTTAACAAAGGATTGTATTCAGTGCTGAGAAAGCTCGCGGCAAGTTCACTTCTTCAATAATTCGAGCTCCACCCGTTTGCTTGGCGATAGCACAAAATGAAGACCTTCGGTGTTCTCGTAACGTTCGCGCTGACCATTGTCTTGGCGAATACCCTCTCTACTGAAGAACACGTTAAAAGGTTTTTCCGTCCCGAGCACAGAGCACTTCTACCAGACGCGGCCAGCCTACAGCTCGAAGATGACTCCGCCGCAGTATCCCCTGTAAAGAATGACGAATCTACCAAATGCTTGTCCGTCTGTGAGCCACAGTGCAAACAACTGGAGGTGCCAGATTACCTCACGGTAAATATCACTTAAGAGATTTTGCTTTCCTCTCGGCGTTAAAACAAGAAAAAGAAAGGAAACCTGTAGCGCAGGAAAATTCTTTCCACATCTTTCATCGAATTTTATTTTCACATGTTCTATAGAACGTTTTATGATTTGCCCGCAAAGAAAAATTCTGCGCGCAAAGTTCCCGCACATATGTAACCTTGCTCTCTTGTAGTTTCAATTTGGTCTTTGTTTTCAACTTCCAAGAATGTGCAAATTTGCAAGGATAACGATAAAATGTTGTTATGAGATCTCGAATTGTGAATTTGAATTTTCTTTCCCAAAAGGTGAACACCAGCTTCCACAAGTTTGAAGACAGGCCAATCAACTGCGTGCTGGCTTCCACGGTTGTTTTCAAGAAGACTCCCAAGTACCAGTGCCAATTCCTGTGCTTGTACCTGTTCGATTGCTGCCGAGCTTGCAATGCCAAGTACTCCAAATGCCTCAATCTGGTGCGTTATTTCTACGGAGGGCCAGAATACTGCTACAGGGACAGTTACAAATGTATGTGCAAATGCTTGGAAAAGCACAATCCCCCAGAGAATTACTATCGTCTGTATTGAAGTGACTGTCTTAACATGTAGTTTCTTGCTATCGACGATGAACTTGCTACATTTTAAAAATATACCTTTGGTCTATTTTTTTTTAATCATCTATTCGCTAGTTATCTTGTAATGTGGTCGAGTCTATAGTTTGTTAATTACATATCTGAAAGCATGATACATCCTAAGTCTTTTAAAATTGTGTATTAACTGACGAGTACAATAAAATGTGTCAAAACGAAAATATGAGTGGTTTCAGTTCTGTGTTATAGAGGTTTTGCAATATCGCCACGTTTTTGCTCGTTAAGTTTTGGAGACCTCGAAAAAGTCAAAATTAAAAAAAGAACATTGTATCCCCCATGAAGCAATGAACTCAGTCAATAAATTTACTATTTTCGATTCCAACATTTCTACTCCGTCAATTTCTTCATCTGGTATTTTGTTCGGATTCTCTGTTCTCTTC
>JAHPZR010016474.1:7500-26431 GCA_019787425.1 Platygyra sinensis | reverse complement strand
GGAAATATCGTTTACCGCTTTTTTTCAGAAAAATGCTGATGTCAGCATTTTTGTTGGGATTCAAGGCTAATTATCTCGAAAAAATGCGTGGCTACCCCTATTTTTCTATGTGGATCCCAATAGCCCTTGCAAAGATCTTCTTTTTCCGCGTGGTCCTAACTTGGCGCAAAAACCTTTGCATTTAGTAGGCACCGTCCTTAAAGGGTTTCCCGCGCGACGGGCAAATTATATATGTAGCGAGAATAGTATACAAATTTTCACAGCTAGACGGTCCAAGTGCCTTAACTTGATCATTTCGTCACTTCTTACCTTATCACCAACAAAGTAACCTTTCCCGCCATCATTAGCTCTAAGAAGGTCCTCAAAAGACTTGAGAAAGCCTGGAGTAGCGGCCTTCCCCTCTTCCTCCAGTTGTGCCTAAAACAAAGAATCAACAAAAAACTGGTCTGTGGTGATTACGAAGAAGTCTTCAGTTAACACATGGGAGTTTAAAGGAGCACAATCACGTTTTTGCGCATGCGCAAGATTTTGATTTTCGGATCCTGAATCAACTTTGGCTTTGCTTTAAAACTTCTCAGAATCAAGGATTAGTGATACACGGTTCTGGTAAAGAGCCAATTTGTGTGCAAACGAAAACCTTTCGTGGAGGGAAGCGTTATGGCGCTGGACAAAGACAGCTTTTTCCTGGCAGCTTTCAGAAAGATTCATACAATCGGGAAAAGGCTGAAAGGTAATGGAACCAGCATCATAGCTGGATTTTTGTAAAGAAATCGATTCACGAGAACTGGAATAGACTGGAGGGATCGCGCTTGATGTATGAGCGTTTCTTCGTTTACATTTTACACCCATGAACGGATCTTCACTCGTTGGTTTTCTTGATCTTCAGACACCATCAGGCTCTGTTCGCTCAGGTATACTCTGTGAGAATCATTCCGATATATTTGTTACGTAGCTATCAGAACAGGTTTGTAAATATCATAACGACTCGTGTATAAAATCAGGAAAGTTTCCGCTATAACAATGCACGTCAGAATAATTAACAGAAGAACATATTCAGGCACGGACTTACCGTGGCCTTGTTCTTATGTCAGTCATACTGCTTTTTGAGTGCTCCGCCACAATATTGGTCAATACAGCTTTTATATCCTGTTTACGAAAAAAGAGTCGCTTTCCGACTAGTTGAGCGCATTGACTTGCAACGTCATGACTTTTCTTCCTGCAAAAGCGCGACCGGCAAAATCAAACAGCAAATGATAAAGTTGAAATATGTTTCGGTAACCTATTCGATGCCCTCGTCTTGTTGAGATTTACATTGTATTTTTATTATTACTTTATTTCAAACTACTTTCTTGCAAGAACGGGAGCGACAGATAGCATACGAACATCTCTTATCGCCGGCATGGAAAACTTGTCGGCATCAGTGGCGGACCAAGACCTTGAGCTAAGGGGAGGGCCCGGTTCTGCTTTGCTTGCCCTGCCGGTTGTTCTTCGATTCGTTCTGTATTTCTTCTTTTTTACCCAAAATAGTGGGAAGGGGGGAGAGGGCCTCCGGACCCCCGGGTCCTCCCATAGATCCGCCACTGGGCATGACGCGACAAAGTGATAGTTGTACTATTTACCGATAAAAGAAGACAGATCAAGTTCGAGCGTGCGCTATATCGTGATAGTGTCCCTTTAGTGACCACAACGACGACGCTGAGTACAATGTCGATTAAAAAATTAATTCATATTTTACCTACGAATCTCGTCATTTACTTTGTTGATCACTGTCAAAACAATCACAAAACAGCGCTGAATTTGATACAGAAATGTATAGAAATATAATTAGCCGAGTGGTTTATGGTCCCCAGACAAAGCAAAAATTTTGGTCATTTCACGTTGTCAGTAGTCACGCACCTCCTCGGAACCTCTAATTTTCTTTGCTCCCGGACTCATCCACCTCCATTGTTTTCAGGACTAGGGCCATTGTTTCAGTTGTTTATTCTATTGTCTTCTCGGCCAATCCTTTTAAACCTTACGAGAGGTGCGTGGCGCCTCCACGTTGTTGTTTTGCAGATGACGGTGAAGAAATGTACAAAGAATTATAACGCGCGTGCTCAGCTGTTGTATTGCTTTGCTAGTGACATTCCTGTACTGTTGCCGTTGTCGTTGCTGTCCTGAACTTTTTTTAAAACTCGATATTCAGAATGAGACGCAACTGAAAATGTACTGTTCAGCAAGGTTTCATGTGAGAAGTACACATAACTTCGAAAAATGTAAGCTTTGCGTATAGAAAGCTTTAGAATTTATTCCTGTTTCACGTCAGTCCAAACCCGACAACAAGATATTTTTTTGGAAAACGGAATATTTTAAAAACTGGAAAATCCCTAGGCAATAAGTTATGTTTCATGTTGACATTCGGTTGTATGAGCGAAAGCCTCAGATCCCAGTTTACCTTTTTCACTTCATCTTTTTCAAAGCGGGATGGAATAATCTTTTGGCCAAAATCAGTACAGCCATCCACAATCATGTCCGCTTGAGCCTTCCCCAAATTGGTGGACGGAGTTAAGCCTGGGCATAGAATTGAAGTAAAAAATCACAGGGTGATGTTTAAAAAAAACAGCTGAGAAAGTAAATATCCGGTGTCTGTAGCATGAAGCGAATAGGGGTAGTTTGATCCCTCTTTGGATGGGATGCTAGCCCACCGCATGGTCCCCCCCCCCACCCCCACCCTGCCCACATTTAATTCGCCGGCCGAAAGCCATTGCTACACCTTGATGGAGAGAAGCTAAGAACTGTGAGAGAGTAGTGTTTTGCCTAAGAACACCACAGTGTCTCCGAACAGCGCTCGACCCCGGAACCCTCGATCCGAGTCGAGCGCACTAACGATGACTCCACTGCACCTAACCACTCCACCTAACCGGGGGAATTGACTCATTGACAAAATAACCTGGCGATATATCGCTGAGGAATCAACAGCGGGAATTTCTCTAAGTAGAATCCTGATTTTTCGAACCCTTAACAGCGCACCCCCCTCACCCCCCCCTACCCCCCCGGGATGAAGCCTCCTTCTTCGTATGCACTTTTAAAATTTGTTTACCTCACCGGTCGGTGACGTCATTCCTTAGAGGTGCACCCCCTGCTAAGCAAAATCCTGGATCCGCCCCAGAAGATATATACGAAGCCACCAACAGTTCAAGGCAACTTTTTTTGGCTCCTCTGACCGAAAAGTTAGGAAAAATTTCACCTCAATACCACGAAACTCAAATAACGTAAATCTACCCAAAGCATTTGATCGTCCAAGAGCTGTCCAAGCGAACTGAACGTAGCTCAGTCACAACATATTAAAATTATTTTAGCCACCTACAAAATTACCTTTAAACTGAAAATAGTAGTTTACAAAGACAGAAAAACATCAAAGAGAGTTTCAACAAACACTGCATTTGCTAATCATAATTGTCATTAAGACCTACCTAGTTCATTGGCCACAAATCTAGCGATTGCCATCGACTGAGCAATAACCTTTCCTTCAACTTCAAGCACAGGCAGTTGTCCAAAGGGAAGCTTACCAGCTTAAAGGAAATAAAAATACACTAATTCAACCTAAAGAAGAATGAACATTCACGATAACTGAATGGAATCTAATGACATGCATAGGCCCTGTCCGCTCAGTACGCTGGGGAAATTCACTTACGTCCAGGATTGAACCGTGCAAGCATTGTTTAATTAGTACTTCATATTTGGCAGGGTTATTTGACAATTTCAGATAACTTCATACGTGACAGAATTGTGTGTGCTTTGTAGTGATGGCCTTTTACCAATGAGGACACTTTGTGGTGCATATCATAAGGAATTCAAATCTCATTGGCGTTCAATCCTGGACATATCTGGGGAAATTTAAGAGCGTTTAATGGTTATGTTGCCCAACAAATTTTTTAATTCAAAAATTGGGAGCCCAAGCAATTTTTTTAGGAGCCCAGGATAAAATTTGACTTGCTCAATCCGGGGGTTGAAGGGGTTGGGAAAGACGGGGGGGAGGGGAAGTGAATTGTGTAGGGAGGGGAGGGATCGAGGGGCAGAGATTTTCCATGAGAAACTAACATGGTCTAATATCAATCAGCACTCAGGAAAGTGACTAGGTCATGACTGAGAAAGAATACTATTTATGGTCAAACAAATTCAATAAGTGCTGCAGCTTTTTTACAAAAAAATTGTATTGGAGCTTTCGTTTTTGAGTTTCGCATTCTATTTAAACAAAGCAAAATAAATTGTACAAATCACGAAATGTAATGAAAACAAATAGAAACAAAATAGGTATTTGTGGGGAGGGGGAGGGGGAGGGTTGAATTTGGCCTCACTGAAATGTGCTCCCCTTCTCGGGGTTTAAGACACACGTATAAACTATAGGTGATTTTAAGGCAGCATTACCGCATTTAAATTGGCTGCTTCTTTGGGGAAAATATTCTCATATATAATTTAGGCAGAGTCGTGGCAATTCGTTTGATAAATAACAATTAGGTTATGAGCTCGAGATTTCTATGAGGTGATAGTTGATGAGGCCGAAGGCCGAATCAACTATTGCCTCATAGAAATCGAGAGCGAATAATCTAATTGTTTTAGTAGATCCTTACAGAAACTCAACAAACTAAATTCATTCAGTACATCTAAATTAAGTGAAGTTTTCTAAAATGTTGGACAAAAAAGTCCCAGAATTTAGATACATTTATCTCAATTCAATTGTAAATGCAATGTCAGCATCATCATCATTCCAATTCCAAAAATATTTGTTATTAAAGGGACAGAGTCATCTGGCGCACATGCGCATTAGATACCATTTTATGGCAAATTTGCATATCACAGAGACACGATCCATACCGTTTTTAACCAAATATGATAAAAACAACATTAAAGGATGACCAAAAACACACTCAAAAACAGGTTTTTCAGTAAAGGATTGATCAAGTAATACACTGCGAAGATTGAAGCGGAATTCTAGACGCACATTGATTTTAGGTTGGGGTGCCGGTGAAGTCTTTTCAAAGTCAGAAAAACTGGTGTCCAGGTCAGCGCGGTCTCAACATTAGTCATTATGCAAATGGAATCAGTAAGCTACCAAGAGAGACAGAACCCACTGGCATACATAATGCACATTTATTAAATACTGAGCTCACAATGCTTTATAGGGCGATTTTCAGATACGGCTGTTTTTGGCTGTTTTGCGAGCAGAGAGAGACTTTGTTGCTGTGTTTTGGCCCATATTTCTCGTGATAAAAGCAAAAGAGGACCAGAGTTGCTGTTGTTTTCCGCTTAATTAATCGTATGAATGATTTTTTGACTGATTTCATGGGAAGATTGAAGTCATCAGGCAGATTAGATTCGAGTGAAAACTCCATGTTTAGGCGCCCACTCGAGCTCCTTGAACAAAACTTCAGTCGCCCACACTAGTAACTTGGGCGCCTCAGGCGACCGGGCGTCCGTTAGACAGCAGCCTTGTTGAGTTTGTGACGGATTGGTATGCGTGGAAGGCCTAACAGTTGAAATTAACCTGCGTCCTCCTGTTTTCGCCGGCAAAGTGTGCCCGGGCCATAGCAAGACAATTTATAGTAGTCGCAGGGATACATTGGAATGGGGAACATTTTTGGAGGTGTGGTGTGGTTTGAGGGGGAGGGGGGTGGGACAGGGGAATGTTGGATCGGGTGAAGCTATATCTAAAGGGAACACAGGAATTGGTTGCTGGAGGTCACAGAGTGATGGGAACTTGAGTTACGGGAACACGAGAATTAGTGATAACGAGGTTTGCGTTGGCGGACAAACAGGAAGATGAGTAAACGATTTTGTATTAGTAGGGGTTTGTGCAGGGAATAGGGCAAAGCGAAAGGGGGAAAGAATGATAGGGGAAGTTACAGAGTGATAGGGGATTGGAAAATAATAGAACAGGGAAATAGATGGTGGAGGATCGGGGATGACATCGAAGAAAGGTTGGAAAGCTTGCCAAAGAGAACGCTTTTAAGAGGTGGAGATTTAAAAAAAAAAGTAAAAAAAAAAAAGCTATAACATATGAAACATGCAATGTACTCGTTGATGGTGCTGTGGCATCCCAATGCTTAAACAGTGGAATCAAATTTTTGTGGTGAAGCACGAGTCAAGTTAATTTTTCAGAAAGGAATGTTAGAGATTCCGGTCTCTTCTGTTAGCCCCGGTGAATTTAGTACGTGAAGATTAAATCAAAAAATAGATATTAATATCCAACACTACTGGAACGGAATTTTCCTGTTTCATCCAAACGTGATACACATTTTAAAAAATGCGACCGCATTGTTTTTCAGTTCAGTGACCGATGACAAAGCAAAAGTACCGGGCTTTGAAAATTTGAGCAATTACATTTTAAATCATTATTTTATCAATTGTGATTGAAAACGTCATTTCACGTAATTAAAAATCACCACTTAACGCTACGTTTGGATAAACAAGATAAATGGTAATACATCGCATTGGTAACCATGCAAACGAAATTTAGTTCCTGTCTGGTGATATATAAGATCGTTTTAACAAAGGATTGTATTCAGTGCTGAGAAAGCTCGCGGCAAGTTCACTTCTTCAATAATTCGAGCTCCACCCGTTTGCTTGGCGATAGCACAAAATGAAGACCTTCGGTGTTCTCGTAACGTTCGCGCTGACCATTGTCTTGGCGAATACCCTCTCTACTGAAGAACACGTTAAAAGGTTTTTCCGTCCCGAGCACAGAGCACTTCTACCAGACGCGGCCAGCCTACAGCTCGAAGATGACTCCGCCGCAGTATCCCCTGTAAAGAATGACGAATCTACCAAATGCTTGTCCGTCTGTGAGCCACAGTGCAAACAACTGGAGGTGCCAGATTACCTCACGGTAAATATCACTTAAGAGATTTTGCTTTCCTCTCGGCGTTAAAACAAGGAAAAAGAAAGGAAACCTGTAGCGCAGGAAAATTCTTTCCACATCTTTCATCGAATTTTATTTTCACATGTTCTATAGAACGTTTTATGATTTGCCCGCAAAGAAAAATTCTGCGCGCAAAGTTCCCGCACATATGTAACCTTGCTCTCTTGTAGTTTCAATTTGGTCTTTGTTTTCAACTTCCAAGAATGTGCAAATTTGCAAGGATAACGATAAAATGTTGTTATGAGATCTCGAATTGTGAATTTGAATTTTCTTTCCCAAAAGGTGAACACCAGCTTCCACAAGTTTGAAGACAGGCCAATCAACTGCGTGCTGGCTTCCACGGTTGTTTTCAAGAAGACTCCCAAGTACCAGTGCCAATTCCTGTGCTTGTACCTGTTCGATTGCTGCCGAGCTTGCAATGCCAAGTACTCCAAATGCCTCAATCTGGTGCGTTATTTCTACGGAGGGCCAGAATACTGCTACAGGGACAGTTACAAATGTATGTGCAAATGCTTGGAAAAGCACAATCCCCCAGAGAATTACTATCGTCTGTATTGAAGTGACTGTCTTAACATGTAGTTTCTTGCTATCGACGATGAACTTGCTACATTTTAAAAATATACCTTTGGTCTATTTTTTTTTAATCATCTATTCGCTAGTTATCTTGTAATGTGGTCGAGTCTATAGTTTGTTAATTACATATCTGAAAGCATGATACATCCTAAGTCTTTTAAAATTGTGTATTAACTGACGAGTACAATAAAATGTGTCAAAACGAAAATATGAGTGGTTTCAGTTCTGTGTTATAGAGGTTTTGCAATATCGCCACGTTTTTGCTCGTTAAGTTTTGGAGACCTCGAAAAAGTCAAAATTAAAAAAAGAACATTGTATCCCCCCATGAAGCAATGAACTCAGTCAATAAATTTACTATTTTCGATTCCAACATTTCTACTCCGTCAATTTCTTCATCTGGTATTTTGTTCGGATTCTCTGTTCTCTTCACAGTCTAATCATTTAATCATTTCGTAAAACTAAGGAAAATAGTCCCTTAAGAAAGTTTTGAAACAGAGACGGGCGCAAGAAACTGTAACGCGGTTTGAAACGTCGATTTAGCAGAGGTTTCCGCTCGAGCAGGTGCGAAGTTAACTAGTCAAGCAATATTAGATGTATACATAACAAAAGCGAACCGATATTGCTTAGATATTTAGGTTTTTTCCTCTGTTTAAGGATTGAAAACAACTATAGCTGGTTGACAATAAAGGGGAAAAAGGAAGGAAACTAAGGATTTGTTAATCAGTTCGGTTTATTTCTTCTGCTAATAAGCTTGCCTGTGAATTTCACATCGACATCATTGTACATGCTAATCTGACGCAAAAAAAAGCAAAACAAAGTCCTTGAAAAATCCAGCCCCTAAACACACTCTTACGTTGACAGGTCCCTTTGGAAAAAGAACAGGAAAACATTCAACTAAACAAAAGGACTTTAAAAGTGTTTCAACCAGTCTCACTAAATGTGCTCAATGTCACTACACTAAGCTCTTGAAAGCAACATAACATACACTTGGAAATAAAGAAACGACTTTTTTTCCCGTTAGAGTTGACGAGGCTTTACTGGGCAAAAATGTTCTTTTAGAGTTGGTTTAAAATGAGTAAAGTTAATTTCTGAAATTGGAATTAGCCCAGGCCAAGTTAAGGGAACGTTGAGAAAGTTAAAATGGTAACACAACGTTTCGTTCAGAAAAGTTCGATCAAAGTGATCAAAAGATAATACACAGATATTCGCCTAAGTACATGCAAATATAAATTGTTTTCTAAAACGCACTCATAGCCTAAAATTAGAGTTGTTAGAGTACACGCAGTACAATAAGATGACACTGCAAGATATTTCAAAAACATGGACTGATTTCAAAAACACTGTTGTCATCATTCTTTGAGCATCACTGTAAACACACCCAAAACTGAGAATTCAATCTTCAGTTGCAGAACGAGCTCTAAAAGATATTGAACTCCAACAGACAAAATGCAATGTCTTGTTTTCATAAAGCACATGACGTCTACAATTCTAAGCCGTTTTCAGTATTTGTTTTTCCTTAAATGTTTTGACATTTTTGCTTATGTGTTTAGCTGATCAGTAAGTACACTTTACAAATCACGACCAACAAACAAAAAGATTATACCGGATGTACAACAGGGTAGGGAAAACATGTACAATTAAAGATGCATGTAGATATAAATTTTGTTTTGCAGGTATCACTTTTCTATAGTTTTTTAAGTCTTTCTATACTTCGCAGACGTGTAAAACAAAAAATAAAATATAATACGCAGTTTTAGTTAATAGAATGCAAATAAAGTAATTGTTTTTTGGATCAGTGCGTTATAAGTTATCGTAAAAAATAAAGTCCTTAAAAAAGCCACCCAAAATCCACACGTACGCAAACAGATTGCTCTCGAAATGAAAACGGGAAAAAAATTCCGATTAACAAAAGATCTTTTATTGTTTTGTTTTACTAAAAATTATATTTTTAATGCGAAAACGTGCCACATCATGCCAGCTTCTTCAAAGTAAAATAACTTATTCTTTAACAACTGAGGCACTTTTCGCGTTACACGGAGTCGGCCGAAGCTCCACTGGGCGGCTGATCTGTTAGTTTAGGAAAATGCTGTTCAGTTGTTTAGGCAATTTATTCTCCGTTATGTAGTTAAACTGAACTGAATTGAATTGAGTTAGAAACTTTATACAAGAAAACTTTTGGCTAATATCTTGAAAAGTTCGCAGTACTTGTGCTATAATTATCTAATATTTGCAGATGTGGGTACATGTATGAATGTTAAGTGATAAACTTCTCAATGACTTTCAATTAATTCAAAGGAATCCGTTAAAGGTCATTAGATATACAACCAATATTGTTGTAGGTTTAAGCCCTCTCACATACTAGACACAAAAACAGTTAACTTCTCAAAACGAGGAAAAAATTCCTACGGGCAAAAGAAGAAAAACTCCATCTTTAATATGAATCTTCACACTGATATTCGTGTAATTTCAACGAACATACACATGTAATGCCATTTTTTTGCTTTCAACACAAGCTGAAAACAAATTATAGAAATACAGATCATATCTATATGTTAATTAATAACACAACGTCACGCCTGAAAAAAGTAATGATTGATTTAATGAGACAATTAAATTCTGGTCTTCATTGTGTAATGCGGTTTATTTTTCCATGCTATAAGCCTGCCACGATCTTAGTCATTGACATCATTGTGCAAGTCTGACGAAAAAAAGTTCTCTACTCGCTCTTACGTTAACAGGTCACTTAGGAAAAAGGACAGGAAAATGTCTAGATAAACAAAAGGACTTAAAATTGTTTGTAGTTCAGTCTCAGTAAATGTGCTATGCGTCATAATATATAGCTTTTAAAAGTAAAATAACATAAAGGTGGAAATAGAGACTATTTCCTGTTAGAGTCTACGAGCCTTCACTGGGCAAAAAATGTTCGTTTAGAGTTCGTTTGAATAATTAAAGTTAATTTGTGAAATCAGTTGGAATTAGCCCAGGCCAAGTTAAGGGAAAAGCTTGGAAATGTTAACATTGTGAGAGTGTTTCGTTCAGAAAATTTCGATTACAATGATGATGGGGAATGCACCGTTCTAATACTATAGATATTCGCTTTAGTGGATGCAAATAAAAGTGGTTTTTGAAAAAACGCTGTCAAAGCTTTTAATTAAACTAATAGTAAAGGAAGTCTATACGTAGCATACAAAGATGACGACTCAAAGATATTTCAAAAACATGATCTGTTTAAAAATATCATCATCATGATTCTTTGAGCGTCAATAAACACACCCCAAATAATTGAATTCACTATTCAAGTGCAAATCGAAGAAAAATGCTGAATTCCAACGAACAAAATGTCTCGTTCTCATAATGCACGCCTTTAGGTCTTTAAAAGACTGTGTTTAACTGGTACATTGTGCTAATCATGTCCAAAAAATACATCAAATGTACAACAGAGTTAGGAATACATTGTTACAGTGATTTATTTTGCAGATATAAACTTTTCTAAAAGTACTTAAGCCTTTCCTTACTTCGAAGACGTGTAAACCAAACAAAAAATAGAAGAAGCAGTTAAAAATGAATATAATGCAAGAAAACTTTGTATTCCTTGGATCAGTTCATCTTGAAAACAAAGTCCTTGAAATTAAAAAGCTGCCTGTAAATTTACACGTACGCAAACAGATGGCTCTCGAAATGAAAACGGGAAAAAATTCCGATTAACAAAAGGTTTTCTTATAATACAAAATTATATTTTTAATCCGAAAACGTACCACACCATACGTAATATCAACCTCTTGAAAGTAAAATAACTTATTCTTAACAATTGAGGTACTTTTCTCGTTACAGTCGGCTCAAGCCCCATTGTGCCGCTAAGTTTGTTACGGTTTCGGAAAATGTTGTTCGGTTCTTTAGGCAATTTATTCTCCGTTATAGTAGTAAAACTGAATTGAATTGAATTAGAAACGTAACGTGCAATCTCTAAGACAACCTTTCGCTAATCTAGCCGGAAAAGTTCCATTGTGACATAAACACAGTATATTTACAATAATTATTTAATATTCGCTCCTGTGGGTACGAAAGTTATTAACCTCTTCAATGACTTTTACTTGAAGTAACTACAGGAAGCAGTTAAAAGGTCATCAGATATAAAACTAATATTGTTGTGGGTTAGCCCTCTCACATACTAGACACACAAACAGTTAGCTTCTCAAAAAGAGGAAAAAATTCCTACAGACAAAAGCTGTTTCTAAGAAGCAAAACTTATCTTGCAAAGTTTCAGCTTATGAACCTTTGCGATTTTTTGCGTAATTTCAACAAACAATTGCATGTGATGCTATTTTTCCTTTGAACAATATAGAAATAAAGGTAATTTTAATTTACTTATTAATAACACACCGTCACGTCTCAAAAAAGTAACGATTAATGTAATGAGTCAATTAAATTCCGTGGTTACGTAGTCTAAGGCTAGCGACACGCAGAAGACAATTGTTGAAGTTCCGCTTTCGTCATATAAAAGCTTTTAACCCACACCCAACTCATTCAGTCCTCAATTGCCTTTTCCAACGACGTTCTCGTGATCCCGTTGCGTTCTGAGTTTGCCAACATGAAATCTTTGTTGTTAAGTCTTTGCATTTTCGCCGCTGTCATCGCGACAGCAAGAGGTTTCAGCAGCGAGGACGCAATAGAAGCACTTAATGAAAAAACCCCAGAAAGTCTTGAAGACGAACTGGAGAACTTTGAAGACAAAAAAGACTCCAAGAATGATAGCTCGGTGTCAAACCCTCATAACTGTGATTGTGACGGAGTCTGCGAGGTGCTTCACTACACTCGATTACCAAAAGATGTGCGGGTAAGGATAAAATAACCGACCAAGTTTTGAGATATTTCTCTTATCTTTCGCAGTACAAGTCAAATATTTACACATATATGCACAAATATGCAGTACTTAAAAAAAAGAAAAAAACTTCAAGCCCAAATGTTCAGTTGAAACTTGCTGAATAAAAATTTTGAAGAATCACTTTTTTGTATTTAAATCTGACGACCATTTTCAGCACGTTTGGTTACTATGGGACAGCTCTGAGTAGATAATTCGGGAATTGAGGGAGAGTGGTTCCTCCGTGTCGGAGATAATCCCCGGTCGGTTGAAAACGAGTGTCTTGTCTCTCCTTAGATGGCCGGGGATGCTAGACCAGCACAGGTTTGCCCCTCGCCTCTCCCCCAACTTCCCTATCCCTCTCCCCTTCCCTCTTGGAAATTAAAGTCCTGTTAAAAATAACCCTTGAAGATTCAACTCAAGTACAAAAATCAGTCCCGAGTTAAAATTGATATCGTTTTTTTTTTCCAACAGGACGAGCACAAGTACCTCAGCTACGAGAACTACCCAGTGCTGTGTCGAGATGCCGCTGCCATCCTTTTACCGCAGGGAGGAAAAAGCCGAAAGAAATACGTCTGCAAACAAGTCTTTGACTGCTGCCGTAAATGCAACTGGCTTTTTTACCTTTGTCTGAAACTTAAGGGAAACACGTATGGCTTTTGCATGCGTGGTGCGTATAAATGCATGTGCAATTGCATCGACAAGAAGTCATACAATGAACTGCCCTTTAATCCCGTCCCTAAATATTAATAGAATGGTGCGGTCCAAACGCGTCCAAGACGAGGTCGTTTCAAGGCTAAGCGAGATCGCTAACTTGACTGAAATCATGTAGATTTTTGTAGACAATTGTGTAAAATTGTGAACCTTTCGGGAGTAATTCAATTCTTTTCACCATAGATGACTGTTGAAGCAATGTAATCAGACCATAAGATCAGATTGAAAGTTGTGCTATTAAACTTTTGTAAGCAAATGAAGACAATAAACCGAGTTTCATGGATCGGATGTTTGCAGTTATCAGTTAAGGAGGTTTATAAAGAAAGTCAGTCGCTTTCATTGTGAACACACCACTCCACACAAGGAACGCTATGCAGGAACTGCAAAATCAACAATCCCTTCTCACAATCCCGTCTCTTCCCTGTCATTCATCTATAACGCCTCTTGAATAAACACAAATCTTCGACCTTCTGCTGTTTTTGACAGCTAGGTCATGGGACATGGAATATTTATGACTCAGCAAAGTAAATTTTTTTATGCTCCACCAATTTTTCTTACTTGTATTGCTCAAAACAAGGCTGTTTTCTTTCGTTATGTTATGTTGCTGACATTGGGCAATGGAAGCCAAAAGTAACATCGAAGAATACATTGAAAACGTTCAAACTGCCAATGTCACGCTAATTGCGACACTGGGAAATTATAATATGGTGGACATGCCTCATCAAGTGTTTGAACTAGAGAATAAAACGTTTGATATTTCGAACGACAGCAAGTTTCAAAGGCACGAGGAGACGTTCAAGAAGCTGAATTAAAATGTGCTTTTAGTTTAATCTAAGGAAAATTAATGCGACCCTTGACTTTTGCAGGGCGTTTTAGTACATCAGTCACACTAGACTCACCACTTTTCAACTTCTCTTTCTCTGCTTTACCCCATTCCTCGAATGACAAACGCCGATCTTCAAACTCTACACCAGCTGCTTTGAACAGAAGCCGCGTTGGTTCTCCTCTGCCTCGGACGTCGAAGTAAATGAGCACGTACTTGGGTGCCATGCTAGAAACTTTATCTCCACGGATCGAGCAACGTGTGACAAAGCGTCGGCAAGATGAGTGTAGGTTAAAACGATGTTACACGCATGTGCGGAGTACATCACGCAACTTCAAAAGAAACGATTTATTTGCATTCGAGAATACGATAAGTATATTTAGCTGAAATTTGCACAAAAATTGAGTCGGAGGAAAACAGTAGATCGGTATTAAGAGGAAAGTTCAGGATTTTGAAAAATTAAAGAGAACGAAGCCTAGAGGAAAAGATTTTCGCCATCCAGTGCTGGTTTCATATCTGTCACGCAACGTCACGCTTTCGGGAGACCTCGAGAGATCCCGAGGGCGTAGCGATGCAAAACAGTGGAAGTTGCCGGAACTGCGATTGCTTATGAGATACAAATAAGTATTGAAGCTCTTCTCCTGTCCAACACAGTGAAGAAGCCCCCGCAGTATGAAAAATCTTCGAGCATAAATTTTGAGTGATCTTGAGTTGAAATTTGCGAAATGGAAAAAATGTCACTCTCTAACTACGTCACTCTCTAACTAATTCCTTTAATCAGCACAATATACTATTAAAAATTCTACGTATATCCCTATACATATCATTGCGCGAAATAATGTGTTTATTTTTCAAGTATTGTAAACAGCCATGCATATTTATATAACCGAGTCAGGTCTGGTTTCAAGGCGTTTCTTCACAGCTGGAATATCCCGGAACCGCTCGTAAAGCCCTCGTAATAAAGGATAACCTTCTAGTTCCACTGGGTAACCATTGATCTTGTCTTTAGCAATCCAGCTATTCATGAAGGTGAAAAATGAAATGTCTGCGTAGCTTAGCTGAGAATGAAACAAACAAAAACACAGAGGCAATCAGTCAATCAATCAATTATTATACATAAATCAAGTAGTTAATCAGTGCCTAAATAGTTAAGTATCGTAAAAGCTTCGTGCTAACCATACATCCACCGACAACACTTTTCCAATCAGATGTAATAAACAATAAACAATAACAATAAAGCCTGTTTGATGAAAATGTAACGGCTCTCAAGACATTCAACCAGTTAATTTACCACGCAAAAAAGCTGGGGAGGGGGTGGGGGTGGGGAGGCAAGGAAAAGCAGTTCTCTCCGCCATTTGATTAGCAATAAAGATTTGTGCAATACCAAGATACCAATGTAGGGAGCGGAATTAAAAGAAAAAGAAACCTTCAGTGTCAAAATCTCAGAATTAACAATAAAGGTAACCATGACAGTGTCAGGAGAATTGAAATAAACTCGAGTAAGTCGTCAACAGTTAAGAGACAAACTTGATAAATCACTGGTACCTTTTTTCCAACAAAAAACCCATGGCCTCCCTCGTTGGCCTGTAACACTTTTTCCAAGTTTTTCTGAGCCCTCGGCAGGTCTGAGTCTTGAAACTTCTTTATGAGTTTTTCCTGTGAAAAGAAAATTGAAGCTAAGTAAAACCAAATTAAATGAAACTAGATAGCTGGGGAGGGGAGAGAGAGTAAATGTATACAACCACAGATCCTATCATTAAGGAGCAAACCACGACGACGATGGCAACGAGAACGTCATTAAACAAAAGGTTTTAATCCGTAAAACAATAGTTGTGCACGTGCGCTATAAATCTTGGTACATTTCTTTGCCGTCCTCTGCAAAACAACAACGTGAAATGACCAAATTCTGCGTTGTCTACTTAAAGCGACGATGTCTTATTTTGCGTCTTTCCATTTGGAATTGAACGCCGTCGTTGCATATTTAGCCGGAGCACGTTTTAGAGCCATTGGCGTACTGAACAAATCTAGACGACTGAAAAATTCGCTTGTTAAATATAAATTCATTTTTTACTAGGTGTCGTCCTTGTCGTCGTCGATGCTTAAGTCCCCTATTGAAGTTGGTGGACTGTCATCGCTCTGGGCAGGTTGGGTGATGAAGTAAAAAGAAACACTCCTAGCATGCTGAATACAAGCCAGAAATAACTACCAGCCTGATGAGGCACTGGGCTCACATGCAGAATCATTACCTTACCTTACCAAATAGGCATTGTACACTTCAAACTTAGCATGATGATTTGTTTCTATGGGCAAATTTTGCAATCTTAGGCACTGAGTTTAAAATTACTTCTGCGATTTTTAATTGTATAGTGCCGTTCAAGTCAAGAAAATGCTAACCTTGAATATAAAATTATTGTTATTAGCACATGATCAAACATCCTTTCCATCCCTTTGATTTTCCAATCTCTTTTCACCCACCTACTGCAAAGTTCTCACCCCTCTTACGTCGGTGTTCCTATGATCTTGACCCCTAATATGCAAACAAAAACGATTTTGTGTTCTTGAGGGACAAGAAGTTACAACAGTTTGTGCTCCCCGAAAGAAACGACACCTCGAAAGGAGTGGTCCCCTGAAAATAACAAGCCTTGAAATGCTGCTAACCCTGAAAGTAACGAGGTTTGTTATTTTCGGAAGTTTATGGCACCTGATTTTACAAACCAAGTTTTGTTTCTCTAAGAGATTAGAAAACCGGGGGATTCCACAACTACACTTGTTACTCAAGGGATGTCCGGGAAACTGACCTTTTTGGCAGGATCTCTCTCATAGTGGTACTTGGTTCGTTTTGCTCTGATGTCCATTACACCATCTACAACCATGTCAGCCACTGCTTTGTCTATATTACCATCTGGTGCTAGACCTTATTTAATAAAACAAATACAAATAAATACATGTAAGTGATAAATCACTTCATCTATTATAAGTGTTTAGCATTACCGTGCTAAAGGGGACTGTGAAGTACACCATGGCGCAGGCCATGGCCTACCCCACATTTTGACCACACTCTGACAAGTTTGGTTCAAGGAACCGCTACCTGTCGGCTATTTGGTGTTAAATAATACTATGAGTTACGGCAGCTCTCTGTGTACTGACAAGTATGTTAGTAATATTATTTTATTATTTAATTATAAGGTCCTTTCTACATGTGCAGCTTTGAGCCGAGACCTACATACTGCAGATAGAACTGTAAAAAATACCCTAAAAGATATCTCTGAATAAAATCCCACATATTCTTGAACTGGTTCTCTAAGGCCCAGAGCCAACATCGTGCTTCTGCCGTGCCAAACTAAATTCAGGAAATAATTAGAGTTCGACAAAAGCACGGCAGAAGCTCAGCGTCTGAATCAAACTCATGAATTAAGTTTGGCAAGCTTCTAAGTTCGACAAGCTCTGCCATGCCATACGACATGACGACACCGGCAAAGCGGCGATTCAAACGGTCGTGATTTTCTGCCGTCGCTTAAAGCAAAATTTCATAAATTATTTCAAGTGTATTTTGGCGATAATGCTTTCCCATGGGAAATTGGGAGAAGAATTGTTATGAGGCATCACTGAGTAAATCTTTTAAGTTCCGGCGACTCTGGCACTATGTTTGAATCAGAGTTGTTTTCCTGTTGAGATGCAGTCGAACCAAATTACAATTTAGTTTGGCACGGCAGAAGCACGACGTCTAAACTGGGTCTATTAGAATTATTCTTATTTGAGAATATAAGATCAATAACAGAATGTACACTCCTATTTGCACATTAGTTCACAGAACAAACTTGAAGTATAAAGTGTAATTGCAGTCTGACTACGTACCAAATTCATTTGACAGGTAACGCAAAATAGCCACAGACTGGCTCAGAACAATATGTTTAGAACTGGCAGCATCTTTGATTTCCAATACCGGCAACTGACCAAATGGACTCTTACCCGCTAAAAGAGAACAAGCAAATTTAAAATTACAGTAAAGACTTAAATAAATTAATCAATAAAAATAAAAAAAACAGTGATAAATGAACATTTTTACAATAATTGTCTAATTTCTTGCGCGCTGATTGGCTGTTTTTTTTTTATTATCATCAATAAGACTGCAGACCAGCTAGGGCCCATTTCTCGCAAGACCCGGTAACTTTACGGGCCCGAAATCAGATTTTGATATCAAAGTCACAAGTAAAGTAGGGCGTGTTCTGACCTCTGATGAAGTCAAGTCCATTTTGTTTCTTTAGCTGATTACTTTACTGTAGAATTTTCTAACCTTTTAAAACTCCCTCTAGAATGGAAAACAAAACAGCTTAACGAGCCCGGTAACTTGATTACCGGGAGCTTTGAGAAACGGGCCCCTGGCCGGGAAAGAATTTTAATTTATGCAAGCTTTTCAATCAATGAGATTTTATTAGCTTTTTAAAGTAGCCAATCAAACCGTACTAATCTTTGTTTACGGCAAGTTTACGGAATCTTTTCCCCTCATTTATTCCCGGAATTTAACAATTTTGTGGTCTTGTTATTGTAAAAACAAACTGATGTCAGTTTTTTAAGCGTCTGTCCTCTTATTGATGATAAATTGAGTCATAACATTGTCAAAATTTGCTGAAGAAATAATCGCCTGCTGCTCGTGGTTCCACAGCCACTGTGACAATGTTATGACGCAATTTGTCATCAATAAGAGAACAGACGCATAAATAACTGACGTCAATTTGTTAGATGGGTAAATTACAATTCAGAACGAATTAGCCTGCGTAGCTGGCGGGATTCATGAGCGGGCGAGCGGCGGAGCCGCCAAATTCCCTTGAAGCCCGAGAAAGGATTTACCCATCCTCTCACGGCTTCGCCACTCGCGTTCACGGCTTCGCTACCAAAACAAAGGTACTCGTGCGCGAAATCCCGCCAGCTACCCAGGCTAGAACAAATTAATAAGCAATGCTTTTTCCATGTTTTGAAAAGGCGGGAGAGTCCTCAATTAATTACTGACAGGACTTTGAAAAGTGGCCGCGTAATAGATTGGATAGGAATGGAAGTATAAACATGA